>JAQIWS010000242.1:0-32546 GCA_034696085.1 Stigmatogaster subterranea | reverse complement strand
TTTAAACTAAAAAATAAAAATAATTTTAAATACCGTAAATCAAAACTCTAACAACCACATCATAAAAATCAACCTAAAATATTTCATCAACAAAAACTCCTCAAAACCCAAACCCAAAAAAACCTAACGATTAGCAACGGAGTAACAACGCGTGCGCTGATCGTACAAACGGCCGCCATTTTCACGTGTGCTCACCAGAGGGATTCGGAAAGTGGTTGAGCTCACAACTGCGCAAGGTATGCTTGATACTTTACACTCTTTTCACTCTCTTCTTTGTACCATTCTCTTTCCTCATGGCAAGTATGGCTGAAATGTACCCTGTTGATTAGTAGCAAGGCGAAGTCTCCGACTATTCCTCGTGGTTTCTACGGTTGTTTGGCGTGATATTCGAGGTGGTTGGCCGTGGAAAATTAGCGGCGCGCCTTCCAGTTGCGGCTGAGCTGTACACGTAGGTTTTCTTCTCCCTATTTTTCCTTTTCTTCGTTCAGGCCTTTGTCTTGGTAAACCAGATCGTAGATCGTTCTTCGCATTCTAGGCATAAGATTTTTAATTTTTTTTATTTTTTCTAACGCGATTTTACAATCTGGTTTTATTTTACCACTTTAACCCTTAAAAATATATGTTTAAAATATAATAATTTTTTCAAGTGTTATAGTTATTTTTATTAGTTAAACAACAAAATGGAGTTAGTTTTAGTGCGATGACGTGACATATATAAAAATGGACATCCATTTTTTTGTGGATCTCGATTAGAATTTCCTTTCTAAAAGTTGAAAGTGGAGCAAATGACATTTGACTCTCATTACCTTAGGTTTAATTCATGACTCATTCCGTGTCTACCTCACGGCTAAAACTTGAAAAAAAGAGTTGAGAGTGGTGTTAGTAGGTTTAAAAAGCAACACGTTGTCGACTTCGTTGAATAGTAACGAGTGCGCAATTTCACCAAATTTACATTTTAGTACTTTGTATATCTTAAAAACGTCGGTTTAGCGTGTGACTAAATCCTAAACCGTGATTTTTATATATAAATTTCTTTTCTCCACTGTCAAAATCAGTTAAGATAAGACTACAATCACTTTTTCCTCTACTACACTTTTACCCAAATGAAATGTTATCAGATTACCGCGAACGAAAAAGGTTTTTCTAATCTCGAATCCTCGTTAGAATAAAACCTAAAAATTTGAGTATTTTAGTATTTTAAGGTCGTCGAACTTAAAAATCCACGTCTCGCGTAATAAATGAGAGAGGAGATAGTTTGATTTGACAAGTTAATCGTGATAAATGGACAGGAGACAGATTTGGAATATTGAAAAGACAAAGCGAAAAAGCAAAACATTTTCGAGTGGATGCAAATTGGTCGAGTGAAAATTAATAAACTGACAAACTTTGAAACGCGTGAATGATTTAACAAGCAGTTTCCACGAATTTTTGACTATTTGTATCCTAAGGTTTAAAGTAAAGTCCACAGGTCTCGTTTATTTGACACGTGCGCTGTTGTCTACTGTTTTATTCATCGCCATTTTCGAGATCTAAGCCTATCTCGACATTATAATATTTTTGAGTCAACTGGATAACAAAATAAAATTTCACGTTAGGCTTAAAATATAAGTATATATATTACATAAAAATCGAACTCCAGAAGCGATTTTTAACCTGACTCACGACGGAAATGCGTTATTTTTACATATAACGTTGCGTGAAACACGAATAACACAAAATATTTTTGATTGATCCTCAAAATTTTGGGATGAAATCCAAAAAATTGTTGTGATAAATAATCGAGAAAGAGAGAAAAGATATCGAGCGTTTTTGAGCTAAAAGGAGGAGGGGAAAAAATGTTTTGTATCCTCCCACGAGACTGAAACGTAAGCTTTTGGCGGACACTTATATTCAACTCCTTCCATGTTGAAAAAATATTCACGAACAAAAGAAGCGAGGATTACGCATAGAGAAGCGCTTCTTAAAGACGATTCCTTTGATTTTCTTTCCCACATGTGGGAAATGTTAAATAAAAGGCGTGGCGAAGTGTTGCTATTAAAAGTGGGAAAAAGTTTTTGGATTTTGATGTAGTGAGTTTGGCGGGCTAAATTTTGATGGTGATGGGGAAACTAAGCGAACGCATGTTGCGTATAAAAATACAAAAGTGGAACATCTGAAATTAGCTAAAGGCACCCGCTGCTTGTGGAAAAATTTTTCATTCCGCTTTTCCGTCCTCTTCTTCTTGTCTTTCTTCCAAAACATCTTTTATAAATAGATAAGGAGGGCCTTGTATGATGAAAACGCTCCGATTTTTCATATAAATTTTGACGCGGGAAAAGTTTTACGACATCAACACACCTGCTACCCTTGATTGTATCTAAATTTAAGCTTTTTGGAATTAAGTCAAAAAAATAACTCGAGATTTTAATTTACTCTTTGAAATTTCTGTTTATGTTTAAACGTATAAGTTTAATCGGTGTTTATTTGGTCGAATTTCAAAGAATTGTTGTGGGTGTCTCGCACCTTTGATTAAGGTTTGGATCTTGTTTTTTATGTCAGAGATTGGTGAAATACCAGAAAGAAGATTAAAAAAAAAAAAAAAAATTAGGGATGACGGGAGTCGATCCGATCCGTTCCGATCCTAACGTGTGCTAGAGGATAATATACATTTGCTGTCGACTCTTGTCTTTCTCTTATTGCACGCAGTTTTCTACGTGATATGGATTTTTGTCGTTCTAGGGGAAGAAAAAAATATCCTCGGTGATAAAATATACCTTAAACAAGGCGTGGTTTATGGTAATTTAATTATAACCAAATTTTCACTGGTTTTAGACTTTTAGTCAACTCGTGAAAAATCGTCGGTGATGTGAAATTAACAATTTTTTTTCCGGTTTATTGTCAAGATGTATATTTAAAAACACGAGGAAGTTATAATCACATTATAACGTGTGTTTTTCTTTGTCATCGAGAATAACTGAAAATCGACTGGTAACAAGTTTTTTCCTTGTACCCTTTTTTTCCCGTGTTTACCGCGTTCATTTTGCGTTTTCTTTTCACGGAGTGAAATTGCCACGTGAAGATTGTATCTGTATAGTACTAGACTAGTTCTAGTAGCTGCGACCTGCACAACGCTATTATCTGAAAAGGAAATAAGCGCGTGCAATGTGTGTGACCTGGAGACCATTTTTCTTTTGCCAATTTGACGAGAGAATTTTTTTTTTTTTTTTGGCTTTTATATATATATATACACACAAAAGAATACAATACTATAGCAAATCGTTCCTCCTTGGTCTGATTCACGATATTTTGTCTTTTTATCCCCTTTTTTTTGGGCGATGCCAGTTTAACTCAGTTGGGGTTCCAAATGTTATTTTCTAACATTTGGCAAAATTTTCTGTAATTGGCTTCACTTCGAGATGTGACCGAGATGATAACGAGACGAGAAAAAAATTTTTTTGTTTTGTTTTTGTACCAAATAATAAAAAAAAACAAAATGGCCGAATGTGAACAAGAAGCAACTGGAACCCAAAACTTTTGTGAAAGAGAGAGAATGATACAAAAAAAAGTTTTTTTTTTTTAATTTTTGATATTTTTTTTTTTGATATTTTTTTTTTTACCGTGTCATGGCTCAACCGGTTTTTTGACGCAATTTTTTTTGATATTTTTTTTATTTCCAGGCAGGCTGGCAATAATTAATTTGTGACATGAGAATGAGCAAAGTAGGGAACCAGACCAATAGTAACGACCCGCAAGCCGTCAACTCGCGGCTCTTTGTAGGCAATCTGAACACTTATCAAGTGACCAAGGATGACGTGGAACGTATGTTCAAACGCTATGGCCGCATAGCAGGTATCTCGATGCACAAGGGTTATGCCTTTGTGCAATTCACCAATCCTTACGATGCGAGAAATGCGGTGCAGGGCGAGGATTCTGCTATCGTGTGTGGACAGACACTTGGTGAGTGCACCACTAATACTATTTTTTTTTTTGGGTGTACTATCTTTTTTTTTTTTTTTTTTTTTTTTTTTAAATATTCATCCCGACAAAAATTTTGCCACACCTTTTTTGTTTTTTTTTTCCTTCGTAGAAAAATTTTTCTTTTTAAATATTTTTTTTTTTGTGTGTTTTTTTAAGCTTTTTTATTTTACAAATTTTTATCCTCATTCGTGTCACGTGATCGCGATCCATTTTACCCGCTTCGAAATGAATCTTCAGCGATTGCTAAAACCTGCACACAGATCTTCCAAACTGCTTCCTCGTATATTTTTCTCTTCTTTTATTTATATATATATATTTTTTTTTTGTTTTTATTTAAAAAAAAAAAAAAAAAGAGAAGAAAAAAGGTTTTTTATGTGATAGTAGTGGACTAGTTTTAAAATATTCACGATATTTAATCTCTGTACGACGAAACATCAAAACAGCGCGGTGGTTTCGGTTTAAAATCGAAAGTTATCAAAATTTTGTTTATTTTTTAATTATTTTATTCGGATATAGAATACCATTCTAGGTTTAGTTTCGAGTGTCATTTTGCACACGTCACGTCCGTTTTGATCTGACGTTTCAAAACGTCGTTTTACATTCGATTCCGACTCAAACTCGAAACCGAATTTTCAATTTTCTTTCACAATTGCGAAGCCTTATCTCACGACTCTGTCTATTTCCACTGGCAGTTATGGATTTTACTGATCAATAAGAGTCAGACACTAGTTAATAATGTATAATCCGCTTCCTTCATACATTTTCCAGGTGAAATTATGGAGTAGTTTTATTTTAGGGTAGTAAAATATTAAAGAGAGTTTATTATTATTTATTTACGACGCTAAAAATGTCACTACATACTTTTTCTCGAGTAAAAAAGTTGTGGTAAGTTGGAATTTCTAGAAATTGATTACATGTGAGTCACCGTTAATGGGCCATTCTTAAATGTCTACGATATATTGGCATCTAGCGTGAAGTGTGTGAGTATTTTTAGGGTTGTTCGGTTAAAAGTCTTTCTTTTTGAACGCACCGGTGAATGCCAGATTTACCTCAGAATATTTTTAAAGTTAGTGTTTTTAAATTTAAGCGATGTATTTTAGACTTGATGTTATTAAGTGTGCGTGTGACAGGTTGGGGAAAAATTGCTTAAAGATGTTTTGGCTGTCCGCCATTTTGGATTTGAAAAATATGGTATTATTTAGAGGTGTGATTCGGGTTGGGTTTAAAATAGTGGTCGTCGATCTAAAATGAGAAATTGCGAGAATTCGACGAAGTAAAGCGAAATCTCGTTTGAATCTCGCGATTAACGAGATTTAAGTTAAGGTTGACTTTAATGGAATTTTTTTTCGATGGATAAAATCTAATTAATCTTGACTAATTCATAATTACTAACATTATTCCCGAAAAAACGTGACATCTTCACTCCCAGCGACCCCTCGTGGCGTCGAGCGACACGCGGAAACCCAAACACGAGATTTTTTATTTATTTATTTATTTTTCGGTCGTAACTAAAACAAAAACACGGTAGTGTTTTGTCACGTCCAATCAGTTAAAAGTCTGAACACTAAATAAAAAAATAAAAAAAAAATTTTTTAAAGAAAATTTTCTTTATGCAAATTTCAACCTAAAGAAAATGGAGAACAAATGTCAAAATTTAACTCAGTAACTAAAAAAAAAAAAAAAAAAAAAAAAAAAACCTGCGACGTTAATTCGATTGCACGTTACTTAATGCAACTTTTGCCTTCTAGGTTTAGGCTTAACTTTAGCTTTAACGCGAAAGAAGATGTATGGAGATAAAACCGGAAATTATAGTAGTGACTCTCTAAAACCTTTTTTCTGAGTCGTAAGAGGAAAAGTTTGTTAATTTGGAGAAATGAGATGTCGATTGGGAAAAATGAACGAAGCGAGATTTAAGTTTAGGCTTAGTTTTAGGTAATGGGATTTAGTAGGCGTTTTGGTGGGTTCCAATATTTGGTGTGCGTTTGTTTTTAGCAGCTTAATGGGATTTTAAAATGATTGGATGCTAAATCTCTGCCTCTTAAGCATCTTTTCAATGCAGTTTTATTATTCCATTAACGTGTCGCGTAATTTGGAAATGTCGAGGAAATGAAGAATTAAAGTTGTTTACCAAATGGATTATGGGGGTGTTATCGAGGGTTCGTTTTTTTTTCTTCTTCCAGAAACCATATTTATAATTAAAAAAGACAAAAAAAAATTATTATTTTTTTTTTTTACTCGAAAGGAAATTTTTTTTCTCGTTCGGGTCTCGTTTCAAACGCAGTCGAGCGAGATTTGAGATTTTCGCTACCTGCACTCAATTTGATATCAGAGAGGATTTCAAAAAGCCCTCTACCGTTTGAAATCCTACGTAGGTAGAGGTCACCGAGAAAAAATAAATAAAATCTTTCTTTGTGTTATTGACAATAAAAAGATGACTTACAACGGTCGCCATTTTTAAGCCTTCGGTGGATAAAAATTTTGTTTCGTGCTTTTGGATTCGAAGAAGGAAATGAGATGAAAGGGTGACGTTAGATAAAACAGGTGTAGAATCGTTGCAATCTTGATAACGATCAACATTTGTGGTTCGTCGCTGATTAATCAATGGCCGCGGTGTAACTGCCGCGTTAGGCTTAAAGCGGACGGTTGGATTTCGTTTGATCGTAGGATCGGGTTGTGAGTTATTACCGTCTACGGAATAAACTATTATTTCTCAACAGAGTTGTCTACATTTAACTATTTTTATATCGCGGTGTCAAAACACCGAGAAAAAAAAAATTTGTAGAGGAATTAGTGCCAAGTTTTTTTTTTTTTTTTATTCAGCTTTAAGGCGATGTGTCCTTTTGATATCGACCACCTATCTGTTTTGATTAAATGGAAATGATGAATGCGTGCGAATAAGAAGACAAGGGCACTAGGGATCGTTTTTCCAGTGTGGAGCTTGGAAATAAAAGCATCGATGCGTGCACCTGGGTTGTAGCTAAAAATTTTGGGGGTTTAAAGTCATTCGGTGCCAAAAATGTGTTGTCAGGCTCGTTGAGTTGGTGATTTGCTTTAGTTGTTTACAAAGACGAGGTTTCAAGTAAAGTGTGATCGGTTGTGTTTTGTTATTTTGGATTTTTTTTTTTTGGTGTGGGGGTGTTGGAGTTTGGAAGTTTGGGTTTTTAAGGGTTGGAGTTGGGTTTGGTTGGTGTTTTAATTTTTAGGTGTTTGACTTTGTGATTTTTAATTTTTTGAATTTTTTTTGAATTTTTTTTTTTGTTTTGAATTTTAAATTTTTGAATTTTTTAACGCTAATGTTAAGTTTAATGTTTTTGAATTTAAAAGTTGTTTCTTTTATATTCTTGAATTTGAAATTTTTTGAAATTTTGAATTTTCTTGAAATTGTTCAATAATTCAAGAAAGTTCAATGAATTTCACAAAAATGCAAAAAAATTCAACAAAATTCAAGAATTTATGATTTTTTTGTAATCTCTTAAAATTTTTTAAATTTCTTTTCAATTTATCTAAATTTTCTTAAATCCTCCAAAACTTTTCTAAAAACACTAAATTACAAAACCTCCAACTTCCAAACAACTCAACCAAAAAAAAAATTCCCTTTCATCTCCAACTCACAATCACAATCACAATCCTCCAAACCCCTCACCCACCTCCTTCAAATCCCAATCCCAACCCCAACCTTCCATCTCAATCCTCCTCCTAATCCCACCATTGTTTTCCAGCAAAATTCTAAACACCACTCGTTCAGATTTTTATGGAAATTAATCCTAATTGCGATGAGAGACGTGAGCTCATGGGTAATTCGTTCCAATTATCTCATCCTTTGCTAAACGCTTTCACAACGAGCCGTGATATGTTGTGCAAAGATCTCCACTCATTCGCTCTGCTGGATAACTCGGAGTCTCTTCGTTCATTTCGTCGAAAATCTCGAACGAGCAACGGTGTCCCAAATTAATTGTATTATATTATACACCACCCTACCCAACCCTTTCCCTCCTTTCAACTACCAGATGGCGCGCAATTAAGCGGTATCACTCTCACGAGGATTCCATATTCAAGTCGTATGTAGATAGCGCGTTTTAATTATGCGCGGTATTTAGGTAAAAATGTTTCGGTGGTGAGAGGGAAGAAAAGTGTCAGCCTTTTGTCTTTTCTATTTTGTAGTTGTGCGTTGTGAACTTGAGATAATTTTGGAGGTTAGGTAAGATTGTCGTGGGCGGGTTTAATTGGTGGCAGCTGTGAATTTGTTGGTTTGTGAATGTTTTAAGGGTTGGTAAGTTTTGGTTAAATTTGATAAATAAAACTTGTTTTGTGTTTTTGGTGTTAATCTTAATTTAGAATAAGACTCGTTTTAAGTCTAAGTTTGAATTTCACGATCTCTAACGCAATTAAAAACAACTAAAAATTGAAAACGGCTTCAAAATCAACAAAATTTTCGGTATAACATGATGTAAAATGTCATTTCTGTTTACCTTTTTAATATTTACTAACCTAGATCTCCATCCCAAACTTTAAAGTAAACAAAACAACACATCACCCCAAAATTGTTGATTTATCCGCCATATTTTCAGATTTATCTCTCCAACTACCAACCTCCATTTTCTGTAAATTGTACCACAGCTTGCAAAGATTTTGTGACCCACCCTTTTTCAACCAAAAACGAGTGAAAGCGAGAGAGAGGGCTTATTGCTTACTTCCTGAGCCTCAATGTCCCAGCGTGCTCATTTCCTCAACTCGTGGTATCTGTCACTCGACTCGGACTCACGGACCCTAGTAGTAAAAATTGGTGTCCGAGGAAATGGCAATTTGGGAAACCTTTATTGGGCTTTGTTATGATCGCGTTTTAACTCTATTTGGTCACACTCTTGTTCTTGAACTGAGTTAAAAGACGTATCTAATGAAGTCCCACCGAGGTTACACAATAAGAAAATAAAAAAGTTTTTTTTTCGGAGACCAAAGAGGAAATCTTTAGCTTATTTCTCGACTGATATAAATTGATTTAGGTTAAAATTTTTTAGACCACATTTTGCGCTCTATTTGGGACAATTTTCAAGTTGTTTCGGAGAACCGAAGAGCTTTTGAGAAAATCGTGAAATCGAAAAATTAGTGGAAAATATCAAAGTAAACGCAATTTAGGTGGTAAAATAACGTCACAAGGTACATTTTGAGGGGTTATGTTATGGGATTTCCACAAGATTTAAATAATTGCATTTTAAGTGTTATTCCTGTTCAATATTTGGCACTTAAAGCCAAAAAGAGGTTTTTTGATGGATGGAATATCTCTCAAAAATACCCTGGAGAGAGAGGGTATAAATCTGAAACCGTAAAGGTTTTTTTTTTTTAGAGGGTATATAAAATAAAATATGAAAAAGGAGAGAAAGAGAGAGAAAAAATGTCGGAATAAGGAAATAAATGTGAGAATTATTTAAATTGTTCGGTGATTTGACGTATAAATGAATATTTGAATTGTATTATGGTGGAAATTTGACTGCCGTTAGGCTTAATTACTTTGACTTTTTTTGGGAATAAAACTTCCTGTTTGTTTAATAGCAACCCCATCTTGAAAAGTCAATGAATTTTGTTGTTGTTGTTTTTTTGGGTTAGAAGGCCACTAAGAGCAAGTTTAAAGTTTTTACACTCTGAAAAAATGGTCGTTGAACCTTTGTTTTCTTCGCTTTTCTCCACTGACCTAGTGACGTCTTGCGGTGAAAACATCTTGTCCTTCAGATCATTGACTCCAAAAACACTTTGAAAATAAATTACCAAAGATTACTTTTTTTGGGGGATGTGGTTTATATTTTAATCTTAATCATTTTTCCACAACGTTGTCTTACTTCTTTTCCCAGTAGGTGGGATGGGCGATTTGCCAGCAGGTCGATTTTGTGCTGGTTTGGCAGGCATGTGGCATTCACCAGAGGGAAGTAATCATTCGCCATTGAAGGCTCATTAGTGCGCAACTCTCACACTATTTCTATTTGAGTCTCAACGTAGACGTAGACGTCGCGTTGTCATCTCGCGCTGTGCCCAACGAGTTTTGCGGTGTGGGTTGTGATGATGTGGCATTCCGATGTTGATTATCACGAGTTTTACATGTTGTTTTATAATGGAAAATTGTGTTGGGAAAAATGCGGAAAATGTAAGAGGTTAAAACTAGGCCTAATACCGGAAAACAGTCGTAAAAAATTAAAATTTACGATTCTTTTTTTTTTTTTTTTTGAAAAGGATAAACGGGGATAAAAATTCAAAAACTTTTTTAATCAACAAGTGTTAGAAGTGAATGCGAAATAAGAAAATAATTTGCCGATTGGTTTAATTTGTTTTCGTAATTACAATTTCGAGTTTAGTAACCTCCAGGTGATGACCCCAGACGACTGGGGGTGGATTAAGAATAAGACAGCAATTACCCAATGTCTTTTCCGCTCTAGAATAAAATTACGAATACTTTCTTCCTCTGATTTTTTTTTTGTTTTTTTTGTACTACTGTTTTTCTCCTTTTATTGTTTTTATTTGCACGCCACGCGATTGCTGTTGAGTAGTGGGCATTTCTTGGGAGTAGTAAAAAGGTTTTTATTGAGTCATTCCAAATTCACTTTATGGAAATAACATCAAAACTATAGCTCTCTTTATGACCGACAAGAACCATCTCCGTGGGATGTTGAGCATGCAGACTGACTACCAGTGCATGCCCATCTTCTTGCCTTGTGAAATTGCACGGATGACGAGCGTTGTCAATGGAGACGAAAATTGTTTCTACTTTTTTTTTTTTTTTTTTTTTTTTTTTTTAGTCGTGTGTGAAAATATATAGGATTGAATAAATTTTCTTTTGAAGTAATAAGAAGGAATCACGAGTTGAGTTGAGTGAGAGTGCGAAGATTTTCCGAAGAAGGAAAATTCAATTTTTTTCCTTTTTTTTATTTTTATTATTTTAAGTTCATTTTTTATGTTTTATGTAAGGTAGTTTGTAGGAAATGGTTGTGGGGGTGTGTTTAAAAGAAGAAAACAGTTTTTAAAATGGTGTTAGATGGGTTTTATCGACGAAAACGCTGTTAAGCCTAGTTAGGCTTAACGAGAATCGCTACATCGTAGTCAACGATAACTCTGATGTTTATTGTATAATAACTGTCGTAAGTTACGATTTAACCGAGAATTCAGTATATTTCCATATTTTCTCGTTGCAAACGCGAACAAATCATTTTAGATACGAATCTCGGCACAAAAACGTTGTCAAAATAAAATTTTTTCTTATTATTCCCTAATTAAATACCTCCAAAATGAGTCGCGATAAGATAAAAAAAACAAATGATTGACACTCGCCGAGATGGAAATTGATAGAAAAGGAAGTTGAATCGCGGAAAAATTTTTCCCCATAGAAAAATGAAGCTATTTTCCTTCCATTTTAACCCTAAATGATCGTTTTCTGGTACCAGCTGTCGCTGCACTCCATTCAGATTTACTCTTATTTGATCACAGATTAGAGTATCGATCCTCTATTCTTCTTTTTCCCTTACTCGAGATATTTTTATTCCTTAAAGTCAACGTATCCATCTTTTAAAACCATAACCCCGCCATTTTGAGTGGACAAAGGATTTATTTGACGACTCTTTAAAACCTAGCTACTTAAAAAAAGCACTACTTTTTTAATACTTTTCGAAGAAGTTTCCAGAAAGAGCAAATCCGTATATATATATTTTTTATGATTTTTTATTTGATGGATAGCTGACCCCTTTTTCCTTGGAGAGATCCACTGATGCGTTTATTACATTTCAAGCTGTCAAATTTCTTCTTTTCCGTTGTGTGATGGTTGGGTTAAGATTTGTGCGAGAAGCGTGATTTCTTGTTTTTTTGGTTTTGTATGGGAGAGTTGGTTTTTGAGAGATGGATACAAATGGGTGTAAAAATGTTAAGTTTTTTTTTTTTGGGTTTGTATAAAATTTTTATTTGACGGTGGCGAGAAGAAAAATTGATGGTAATCAGTGGATGTTGAGTGTATCAGAAAAACGTGGGATTTTTATTTATGAAGAAAAAGTGGTGTTTTTTGGCAGTTTGCCCAAGTAAGTTTGAGGTTGTAATAATTTCCCGCGATTAGGTGTCAATAAGCAAAAGTTTGTCGGGGATGTAGGAAGTGGTGAAAGGAGAAATGTTGCTGTCAACGTGGTGTTTTTAATCAAAATGTTTATTTTTGGGTGATGTTTGGGGAAAATGATGTTGGAAAAGGGTTAAATAGCTTAATCGTTTGGTTTAAATTCGATCTTGAGCTGTGGTTTGGTGAATATTTGCGAAAATAATCGAAATTTTCACGTTAGGGTTAAAATTGGTGAGTCAGCGATATTAGTAAATTCTGATTTATGACGTCATATTTTCTCCCGAATTCTCGCTGTGTAAACCAAACTGCGGGTAACGAATGACGTCATTTGGTCTGGAATCAAAACGAGACCCAACCTCGATTAGGCCTAAAGACCTCTGACAAATTGACACTCACTTTATTTTAAATTTTGAACATAAACGGAAATTAAAGTGATATTAATTTTAATACTAACGACGTTACGCATTAATTCGCCTTCGTGACGTCAAAAATCATTAATTAACCCCTTCGTTACTGATTTAAAACCGAAAACTAAAAACATTAACACATCTTTTTTAACCCTAGCAAAACAAAATCCGTGAATTCATTAATTATTTAATTGACGTCGTTAAATTTACCCGTTAACGTGGCTGCCCTTTTAACCTACACCCATTATTTTTTATTTCCACGCACTAATATTTAACTTTAATTATTTTTTTTTTAACTTTTTAATGCGGTGAGTGAAAGTAAAGCGCATGCACACAAAATTTGCAGGTGGTAAATTGAGCGTTTGTGAAAGAAGACACGTTTAGCGTCTGCTGAGGCGTAGAATTCGAAATTAGTTCTGCTGAAATGCAAGGGTAATTGAACCACGTCGTGTGGAAGCGTTTTCCACTTTTTAGGAATTGAAAAGCATGAAATTGAACACACGTAAAAATTTGTACGTTTTTATTTTGTTTTAATTCACTGAAAAAACAAAGGAGTTTTGTTTTTAAAATTTTAATGAAGTCTCCAGAGAGTCGAAGTTTTTGTTTTAGTCTTCTTTTTTAAGGCGGGTTTTCGTAGATTTGAAGAAAATCCTTTTTCCTATTCCGTTTAATGACGGTTCGCTATCAGTTTTGACGCTGATTCCACTTCACGAGGTTTTAGAGCGTCGTGGTCAAGGGCAATTTACAGCCACTTGAAAATGTGAAGCGTTTTAGGGGTTTATAGATTTCTAATTCCGATTTTTAAAAAGGATTTAACCGAAGTTCAACTTGACGATGGAGATTTTAAGCCTAATCGAGCGATAACGTTTGAAATTGGGTTCCGAACGAGTGACGTCATTTATTTGATTCAATCGTAGATACGTACAGTTAGAATTGGGGGTAAACGTGACGTCATTAGCTTTGATTTCGGAACGGTAAACGTCATTATTCGTTAAAATGCAATGGGAATAACGACATAAAATGACGTTATAAGTCAGAAAACCTTGGATTTTCCACTCGCCAACTTCAAAACCTGAACTAAAACCCAAAAATTAATATTAATCCCCACTCCCGCTTTCAAAAAACAACCCTTTAAACACAAATCTCAACATTTAAACAAAAAATTTCCGCAATAGAATTTCTAATTTCTTTATTTCCCCGCCTAAAAACTCTTTTTCCTTTTCCCCCCGCCTTTTATCCATGTTTCTTTGTAATCTCTTAAAAAGCATCATCATCATTACACATGCTCAAGTTGTGCTAATGGGAGCGCATCCCATCAGAGCTAATTTCCCTCGTACTCCGTGATATGCATGTTGGTGATGCGCACATCCAACGTTAAAAAATGTCGGCGAGGGGGGGAAAGCGGGAAAATGTAATGATCACGGCGAGGCGACGCCAGTCTGCCACACTAATTAAGGCAGTATTTGGGAATAGGAGAGTTGAGGAGAGTGGAGTAGAACAGTTGTTACCTCCCTGGTTCGACTTGTTGGTAGGTTCCTCGGGGTGTAAAGAGAAGTGAGGTAGTAAACACTCTGGGATAATTAAAAGCGCACCGTATCATTTCGTTGGGAATGTAGGCGTTTTGTATTATCGTGGTTTTTTGTTGGATGTTTTTTTTTAAGGATTAAGGAGATGGAGTGTTGAGTTTTTTGGTTTTTTTTATGGTGGGTTAAAGGAGGAAATAGAAGGGTTAAATTGTTTTTTGGGTTTTTGTTAAAAATTGTGAATGTTTGGGTTTTAAAGGGTTAAATTTGTGTTGGTTTTGGGAATTTGTATAAATTTAAAATTAGGGTTAAAGGTTGGGTATATGTAGTGATTTGTTTGTGTTTTGTATATTTTTAAGGTGAAGTTTTAGCGAATTTTGGTTCAAAATTTTAGGTGATTTTGGGTTTGAAATTTCGAGTTTAGGTTTAAAATGTTTTTTTAAAAAGTGAAGTAAGTTTTAAATGTGTTTAAAAATAAAGAATTTTTTAAATGTAACATTTGTTTACAAAATTTTAGGTAAATTTCAATTGAAAATTCCTTGAAATTTCGCAAAATTTTAAGTTTTTTGAATTTTGAAATCATTTTCAACGAAATAAATTCAAAATTTGCCTAAAATTAAAAGAATTTACCAAATTTTCACAACATTTACAAACAAAAATTTCACAAAATTCAAATCCAAAATATCGGAAAAATTTAAACCTCCAATTTTCAAATTTTTATAACCGTGATTTATTTTCGTAAATCCTACATCCATTCAATACACAACTTCAAAAACAAAAAAACACCTGATTTTTCGGAATAACACAAAATTTCTAACACATTTTTCTTTTTTTTTCTCGGTTATTCAAAAAATAACTAACAGATGTCAACATGGTGGCAGAACCCAAAGCTCACCAAACCGGGCGGAAAAGGCAAAACGTTGGAAATACAGGAAACGATTGGTAGGTCTATTTATCCCGCATCTTTTTATATTATCTATTTACCTATTCATTCATTCAAATATATTCTAATCTTAAATCAAAATCGCAAAACGATAGCCAGACATTGCGTTTCGTAACGCCACGGAAAAAAATTTTCAAAATTCCAGATTTTTTCCCCTCACAGAACGTGAAATTTAATACAGAAACAAATTTGTTTACACTTACAAAATAACATAAATGTGTTTTTGAAGCTGAAGAGTCTTGTTTACTCGCAGCTCTCGCACAAAACACACGTTAGGCCTAACGGAACGAGAGTAGTGGAATTTTCTTACAACGATCACCTTCAACGCACTCTCGTGTCACTTTTTATTTCTTACTCCTTGATGAGCCAATTCCACGAGCTATAGAGAACGGGCAGCCTTGGAATATAATCTTTTTATGTTATTATTTTTTTTGTCTTACCTGCACTTATTACTAAGAGTAAACGTTAGGAAGCCTTTTCAGAAATGAAATTATGACGACATTTCGTTTTGTTATTTTTACTGTTGTTGGAAAATTGTGGATCAAGATCAAGGGAAATATTTTTATTTATTTTTCGGGATTGATCCGATGAGAAATTTGAAAATAATGTGATCGTTATTAAATGATATAAAGATAGTGGTAGCGAGTTGTCATGGCGACGGGTTGGCGTATTGCGCGGAAATGTCTTGAGTAAACATAGTGATGCGTCGTTGGAAGAGAAATTTTTCAGGAGTATTCGATTAGTCGCGTTGTTATGTAAACAAGCGTGAATTATAAACATTTTGAAAAATAAGCCGATTGAGAATGAACTCGTCGGAGATGAAAAAATTATTCGCGGAGTTTTTTTTTGGGAAAAATTGACGCGACGCGAGTTAGGCCTCGTTAGGGTTAACTTAACTTAACCTCACGTATCGTTTGTTTTTTGGGTTTTTTTAGTGGTAGAATCGTATATTAAGGTTTAGTTTACCCTCTGAAACTGATTCCGCAGGAAAAATAAAGTTTTTTGCGTGTTTTTTTTTTGAGGATATACTGACGCGACGCATGTTAGGCCTCGTTAGGTTTAACATAACTTGGCTTATCGCTTGTTTTTTTGGAAGTTTGGTTCGATTCCAAGGAAAATTTTTTTTTGTAGGTTTGTTTATTAAGACTCAGTTTACCGTCCGAAACGGAATCCACGGGAAAAATAAAGTTGATTTTTGTGTTTTTCGAAGTAGAAATTGTGACTGGGTTGTTGTTGTTTTTTTGAAGGGGACTCGGTATCCGGCAAAGAATCAATTTACTTCGTTTTTCGGTCCAGTTAATGTTAGAAAGTCTTGCGCTTGTCACCGAAAGAAAAGACTTTTTTTTTGTACACAATTTTATTTTATTTTTCGTTGGGGGGTTTCCGCGGAAAACGCGAATAAAAAGAATCGATTCGCTGAATCAGTAATTCATCAAACTCATCCACCATTTTCTTATTTTATATTTTTTCCTGAACTTCAAAACTACAAAACATAAAGTAGACTTAATCTAGTCAGTGATTAATCACTTTACTCATAAAATAATTTATTTTTTTTGCAAAATAAACAAAACAAACGTAAAAATTTATGTCAGTATTTTAGGCCTAACGCCAACTTGACCTTGGTGTTATTGATAAAATATCCGAGTTTACACACATAATTTTTGTATTGATTTGAAATTCTTTTCTTTCTTTAGTTATTTTTTTTTCCCCAGTTGCGTGGGTTTTACTCAGTTGATGCTTTTTGTGCGCACGTCCGGTGGGTGATAACTGAAAAGAATAAATAATTTTTTTTTAAAAGGAATTTAGTTGAAAAATTTAGGGTTGGGAGAGTGATAAGTAGAAAAATGTTCTTGGCAAGGTTTTTAATAGAAATAAAGTGAAGTTACAAATGAGAAATTGAAGCTGCGAAAACAGCTGCTCGATGGAATATGTTTACATTGTAGCTTGAAAAATTGGCTCGTTTATGATTTTCCAGCAAAGTGAGCAAAATCCACTCGGTCAACTGCACGAACAAAGTCGGAAAATTGAAAACGTGGTTTTGAGAGTGAAAACGAATTAAAAATTGATTAGTCGGCAATCAAACGCGGAAGTTATCGATTTGCAGACTTACTGCGACTGCGTTGGAATGTTGAAATTGACGTCATGTGCAGGGTTTTGTTTATACTAACTTTCATCTTAGGAATTTCAAACTTCTCGAGTAATTTGCTTTTAGTCACGAAAAGATAAAAATTTTGAATAAAAAATATTTTGTGGTCGAGGCTGGTTTTTAGAGCGTCGTTGTTCTAAAATTTAAAAAAAATGGCGACGAAGTCGAAGTCAAAGGGTTCACTCATCTTTAATGGTGACTCCTCCTTTTCATATAACGGGGGCGCAATGTGCACACTCGTTATTAGGCAGTTTATGTTGAAACTGCACACATAAATTGGCTCATTTTGTGGTTGAGAAAATGGGGAGAAAGCTCCGGGATTGGTCGTATGGCGAGTTTTAATCGGAGTTAAATAGGCATTTGGGAGGAAAAATGGATGCTGTTACGACATAGACAAAAAAACATTGAAACAGGTGTTAACTAATTTTTTTTTTCTTCTTTAGGTTTGTTTATTGTATATCGAATTACGAGTGGAAAGTTCGCCTTCGTTAAAAAAAAGTTTTAGGGTGTCATTTCAGCCATGTTGGTTTTTTTTATCCGGCGCCAAAAGTCGAGCTTGGTAATTTACATGGGATAATGTTACACACCGTGTAGAATTATATATACTGTGTATACTGGATTTAAAATCATTACAACGCGTAATTTGCTACCGCGCAACCTTCTGCCCGCGCGCCCTTAATTTCATTCGCGGAGGGTCACGCGGGAAATGCGTAAGCCTTTTTCGGAGAGTTGGAAAAATGTAATTTCAACATCAGTGTGATTTATGTCAACGGTGTAATAAAAATGCGGAGAAATCGCTTGGTTTTAATTCGAAGAAACAAGATGGCGCCGCGCTGAGATTTATTACGTAGGGAATCGATGCGTGTTTTATTTAGTAAGTTAAGCTTAGTGTAAAGAAGAAGAAGAAGGAGAAAGAGTAAATTGAGAATAGACGTGGAATTTTTGATGCACGCGTGTTTAAGTCGGCGGGTTTAGTGAGGACGACATTTTACGTTTTCGGAGTTGGCATTGTCGTGATCCTCGCGGGGGCGCTGTGCAAATCCCGGTTAGATCGGGTTTTGGTCGGGGTGTGACGTCAGTGATATTTTATTCATTTGTTTTGTTAAAGTTTGCGGGGGGAAGAATCAATATTGGAAATCCCAACGCGGATTAAAAGAAAAAAATTTGTAAAATAAAGATGGCGGTGATTGTGGTTAGGTTTATGTTAAAAAATCAATATGGCGTCGTAATGTCGTGGCTTGTCGTTTGTTTGAAAAATAAAAATATTAAAGTTTTTAATATAATTTTTTTTTCTCTCGTTTCAGGGATTATTACTACGATAGGTAAGTGCATCTTAAATTATTTTTTATTAATAAATGTTTTGTGATCTGAGGCGATTTTATTTTTAATATAAAGAAATATTTACGGCGCTGCTTTGCGTGGGCGTTAAAATTGAGCTCGCATTGATTAGATTCACGTTCTGGGCGAGATATTTAAGGGGAAAATTGAATTTTGGGCGGGTCGGATATGGCGCTGTTTAAAAGTTTAGTCGAACCCCATGATCCCCCGCTGTTTGGTGTTGTATATTGAATGAGTTTAAAACCGCAGCAATTGCTTGTCACAATCATTGGTGGTTGGCATTAGTTTCTCATCGCCGTGCGTAACGAGCGTTGAAATGTTGATTTTGTTTCGTTAGGCTTAAACCTCGAATACGTCGATGGTGGAATTTACGCGTGGTTTTAACGGTTTTTAAAGATGTAAAGTAGGAGTGGAGGTGTTTTTACAAGCTGGAAATGTGTTTTGAAGGTTTTTTTTGTGTTTGAAACGATGACGCACGGTTTTTGTCAAAGGAATGAATAACGACAAGATGGCGGTGACGGGATAAAACAGGAGGAAAAATCGCGTTTGGTTTGTGTTTTTTAACGCTGAAATAAAAAAAGATGAAAAGGTAGGAAGTGTTAGATTTAAAAGGAAAAAAAAAACTGTAAAAAGTGGCTACTTTCGAGTTACCGTTACCGTTACCGTTTGAATTTTTACACAAAATTCGCGCAGCAATCCCGAAAATTGTGGTGCCGTGTAATAACAGCCCGCAGAAAAAAAATGGAGAACGATACAAAAAAAATGGAAAAAATAAAATGAAAAGCAATTCCCTCGTGTTTGCTAAGGGATGATGGGTAGGAGGAAAAACTCACTGAGAGAAAATGAAATGACACTGCTGAGTTTGACGAACTCTCTCTCCTCTGTTCACCTTTTTCATTAGATTAGTGGCTGTCAAAAGCTTAGATTTCGGTTTAAAAAATTTAGTTTTTATTATTTTGTGTGTGGGAATAAATAAAATTTTTTTGTTTTTTGGGTTTTTGCGGCGTGTAAATGACGTGTCAACGCGTTCTTGTCTCTTTAATTATCGAGGTAACGAGAGATCTTTTCTTCGGTTCAGACAACCGTGACGTGAGTGAAAAATTTGAGCTTGGAATGAAAATGAAAATGAAAATGAATTAGGAAAAGATGAAATTTTTGGTGTCACGTGACCTTTTTTTTTTTTTTTTTTTTAAACCCCTTCAAAATGGAGTCGGAAGAATTTCTGATTAAAATGTATAAAGTCGAGGCTCGAGTTTGTTTCATTTTTCCTCTATGAAATGTGAACCCTCTGAGGACTTAAAACGCTTTCGGTATTATGTTTTTTTTTTGGGAAAATATAAGATGAGAAAAAATTGAATTTTTGGAGATTTATTTAAAAAAAAAAAAAAAAATTGGGATTTATCTAATTAGTTTTTAAAGATTTATGCCTTATTCTTCCCTTTTTTGCTTATTACCAGAAGGAATTAAAATCTTATTCTTAAATTTTTAAAACCAATTTTACATTTTTTATACTACCAACAAAACAAAACTAAACTAACCCCTTGAAGTCAAAATGCATTTAAAAATCTCTAATTTAAGATTTATTTACTCAATCCTTCGCATCACTACCTCCAGTCAACACGACTATTGAAACTGAAAGTCGAAATATTCGTTTGAAACGAGCGTTAGTCAATAAAACTTGTTTATTTACCTCTTGTATTCTTTCGCTTGACTGGAATGATGCTTTGCACTTTGATTTTTCATTGCGTGAGTGGTGTAAAGCGATTTCTGTGTTTGAGTTGAGAGAGAGAACGCGAGAGGGCGAAATTTGTAGAGTTGGCACAGCAATTGCAAGTGGTGCAGTAAATGTTTAAAAGGATTTCCTTAAATTTTTTTTTCTTTTTTTTTTAGGTGGGGGCAGTTTTTTTTTTTTTTTTTTGGTGTGTTTTCGTCTCTTTGAAGGAATCCTTGAATTCCAATCGATGTGTGGTGGCTATTTATAGAAACAGTCAATTTTTGCACGGTTGAATATATGAGTGCAATGGTGTGTTAAAAGAAAAATTGAAATAACACAGCTGCGCGTCTTAGCGCCGTTTTGGTTGTATAATAAGTTTGATGTATCGATAAAGGGAGTATAATGTGCGCTTAATTCACCTGGTTGTTGTTTTACGACGGTGTTGTTTCTGGTTTTAGTGAGTGAGAAGTGGGGAGTTTTGAAATTGTTGGAATTTGTAAAATATTTTCGGGGTGTAGGTTAAATAAGCATAATTTAAGATTTTTGATAAAAATTAAATAATGGTACAAATTTCGTCAAAATTTCGCCAAAAATCAAATAATCCCTCTAAACGTAAACTAAATCTTGAAAAGTCTTTGAAAACAACGAGCAAAAACTTCTCAAAAGGGTTAAAAAAAATTGATGCCCTTGTCACACCCACTCCCTCATGATGAAATGGTGGAAGGGGGTTGTCTTAAGGGTCCTCGGTTGACGCAGCAGAACATATGTGAGGGGGAGGAAACGGGCATTCGCAGCCTAATGGCGGTAAAGTCTGGGAGACCCTGACTTTGATAGCGACCAACGATCAACGCTTGACTGCCGGAAGAGAGAGGCAAAAGTGGTGAAAGAAGTAGCGGAGCAGAAAGTGTTGCTGTTGGTGAAAATAGAGTGCGAATAGTGTTCGCGACAGATAAAGAGAATATTAGAAAAAAAAGGTGGGGGTAATCGTCGATCAATCCTTGACCCGTGTTTTATGATTTGTTATTTTTGTTAGGTCGAGGGGTTAGTAGTGGACAATTTGAAGGTGGGGGATTTGTCAGGCGTTATCGCAAATTGAAGGAGTGGGTGTTAGTAGAATGATTCCGCTTAATCGGGCCGAATCGAAGCTATAAAAATCAAATTGTAAAAATAAGCACTTTTTGATTCGGTTTTATCGGTCTACAAAACCGGATAATCAGTCGTTGTGCCGATTAATTTTAATCCGGTTAATCGGTCCAAATGCGAAAAGACCAAAAATCAAAAATTTTGCATCGGTTAATCAGTCCACCACACTACTTATCCGGGTCGTTAATGAAACATAGTGCAATTGGACCAAACTGCGTTTGACGCGACTTGGTCCTAATAAGCGAAATCTACTGTATATATATATTTTAAAAGGGGATACGAGGTAGCGAGAGATGTAACGATGATGGAACTTGGAGCAACGCCACCGAGGGGGGAAGAGAAGAGTGTGAGAAATTGGAAAAACATCATCTTTGCCCATCTTCCAGCTTCGCCCGTACAGATTTATTTCTGTTTCCGTGGAAGTACTTGTTGTCAGACTGTCATGTTTTCTTTGCCGCTTAATCTGTTTTTCTCGCAACTTTTTTGCCTATCCCCGGGGGGGACAAAAACGAGATGCATTTCTTTAAAAAATTCACGCCTTTGAATCTTTTTTTTTTTATTCCCCCAAGAATAAAATATAAGAACTGCGTGCGTCATCAATTTTTTAAAATGTACGGCAAAAAAAAGTTGTAAAGGTTGAAATATTAATATTAAAATCCACGAGAGACGAGTTTAGCTGTGTTTTCCTCGCTTTTGATTCTTAGTCCCTCGAGTGAGTTTTCCCTCGGTGAAGGAAAAAAAAAAGTAGGGTCTTCGTTAAAACACGGAAGAAATTATCCAAAACTGCAAAACTGCACCACTTTACGTTTTCTCTTCTTCTTTTCGCTCACGAGGGGGCAATCGATCAAAAGAGAAGTTGGCGTTTTCGTTTTCTCTCATTGCAATTCCTGCCATGTTGAGTCTTATATTCGTGTGGCTCTTATTGGTCGGTTTCTCATTTAGTGTAGCGTAGTATGCGTCGTCATTCCTCATGTGGTTTCGCACTGTCACTCATTCCATTTATTGTGGAAAAGCGAATTCGTGTTTGTTCTAATGAGTCGAGTTAAAGTTTATTCTCCTGCCGTCGATCAAGCTCTTATTTTGCATTTTTGTTATCGGGGTAAAGTTGCGCTGGGGGTTTGCAAATGGCGATTGGTGGAGAATGAATAAGAGCATCGTTTGTAACGGTTTTAATTTTAAAGACAGGGTAGATCCAGTCGGAATAGCTGGTTTAAATATTGATATTCCGACTGAAGACGGAAAATGCACAATTTATGTCAGGATTTAACGCCGACATTCTACAACTCGATAATTTGAGGTATTAGTCATCAAAAGAATGATTTCAATTCCACGGATTCTCCGTTAATTAACCACTGCAAAACTGCAACGGTGTACATCATACAATACCCGTTATTAAATTTTGCTTCGGCGGAATTTACACCGAGTCCAGTTTACAAGTAGACAACTTGAAAAGCCGATGGCTGAGTTTATACATTGTATATATTAAAAATAGTTTGCGAGTTTACGCGCGGCACCACTGTGGGCAATTTAAAACCCGATTTGCATAAAATTTTTAAAAGCGTCTTTGGTTGTTTTTAAAGAGTAAACAACATTTCGAAGTTTGGTTTGGTTTGTTATGTTATGATTTCATTTCTCTCTCGCGCGAAATCTCGCAACGGGGAGGTGGGGTGGGGGGGATGAAGGAAGAGGGAAATTTACAGAATGCAATTGAGGAAGTAGTTAAACTAAAGAGAACGCCGAACGAAGCAGTTTAACTTATGCCGCCAGCGGGGTGCTTTTGTGAGATGATGATGAACTCGAGATGTCGGATGCTGCAATGACGTCGTCGTCGTCGTCTTTAGAATAAACACGACGTCTGTTTTGATGGACGGGTTTTCATTTTCTCTGACACCTTTTTTTTTTGTTTTTTGTTTTTTAGTTTTATTTTTATTTTATTTTTGACCTTTTTTTGCTCGGGATGGGGTGGTGAAGAAAAAGCGAAGCAATTTTCTTGCGGTGACATTGCGAGAGAAGAGTTTATGACGCACTTGTGTAGCTGAATCCCTGGCTCGTGTTTTCCGCGTAATCGATAGAAGGCGAAAGGGGTTGATAGTGATAAGCGATAAAGTGTTGATTGCGTTTATGTGATGGTACCGTGTATTGAAATTTTATGTTGTAAGTTTTTAGGAAAAAAAAAATATTGTCCTCCATTTTGTTTTTTAAGGAGGAAGGTTTTTTTTTTTTTAAAAATCCGTAGTTAATTTTTGTTCGGGGCTATTTTTCCCGCCATTTTGTTTTTCTTCGGTAGGGTAAAATTTAGAAATTTTCAGTTCGCCATTTTGATTTTTTTGGCGGGACAAAATTTGAAAAATAGTAATGATTTTTTAGTCTGTTATTTTATTTTCTCGACAGGGTAAAAATAAAGCAAAAAAAATATTAATTTAACCGAAGTTTTGGTTTTTCGACGAGAAAAAAATATTTTCTGGGTGAAGAATTTTTTTTCTCGTCCGAAAACAAAGTGTCAAATTAAATTTTTTTTTAAATTTTGTTTCCAAAAATGAAAAACAAAATGTCGGATTTAATAAAATAAATTTTCTGATGAAAAAAATCAAAATGTCTGACTGAAAAAAATTTTTAAAATATTTTTATGTCGAAAAAACAATTTTTTTTAAATTTACTCTTCGCGGAAAAAAAAAAGTTTTTCCTACGGAAAAATGGTACAAATTTTTTTTCCTTCCAATTTCAATTAAGATTTTTAAAAAAGGAAATCTAATGAATGGAAATGATGTAGAATGGTTATTTTTTTTGAGTGAGAAATGGAAAATGACGTGACGCGATGGATTATTCCGCTGTCGTTCCATTGATGAGAATATTTTCCCCTCCCACTCATTTTATTCCGAAACGATTTCATCCGACTATTTTTGCTTCCCCGTTCCTTCAAATTTTTTCCCCCTCCTTTTTGTTCATCCATTTTTTTTTCCTACAAAAAAAAAAAAAAGAATTTAAAGAATTTTTTTCTCATTGTGGGTACAATTTTCTTTTCACTCGGTGGGTAATAATAAATGCGAAGTAAATCGAATGATTCCGGAGAATTTTTTCACGTTGGATAATAAATTTTCTCTCTCCGCGTGCGAAGTGTCCGGAAAATGAATTAAAATTGTCCGTCGAGTTGGTTAATTTGGTTGAGTCGAGAACTCCGCGTTTGACAAGAAAAATAATGGCGGGAAAAAGCTCGTCGTAAAAATATCACCAAAAAAAAACTTTTTTTTTTTAAAAATATAATAAATTATAAAATAGACCTTTAAAAAAGGTAATTTAGTTAAACCAACATTAGAGAGCGCCACGCGAAATTGTAATTTAGTCTTGTTGTTGTTGTTGTTAAGTTGAATTTTTAACTTTCCGCTCGATAATCTGTATAAATATTTATTGTACGCTTGAAAAATGTTAAATATTTATATATATTTTTTGTGATTTTAACAGTTACAGTATGGGTGGACCCCAACGGATGACACCTCCGATGAAAAGACCCCGCATGGGAGGCGTTGGAAATCAACAGAGACCCAAAGGAAAATCTGGGAAACCAAACAGCAACAACAAACAGATTACACCTGTTCCTTACACCCAGATGACCACATACAGTAAGCTGAAGCAAAAGAAAGGTTGAATTAATTTGCTACCACATTTTTGATTTGTTTGTAAACGAGAAAAACATGAAAAACAACAACAACAGAGTTTGGGTTTTGTTATTTTTTTTGGTGGTGGTGGAAAAATGGAGGTTGTGTTTGTTAATTGAGTAAAGTTTTTGGAGTAGAGGAATGTCGAGACTCGTTAGGTTAAGTGGGGAGTGAGTTTGACGAATTGAATTGCAGTTGATTAAATTCCGAGATGGTGAGTATAAAGGTAAGTTTTTTTTTGTTTTGTTTTAAGGTAAAAAAATAGTTTAAAATGGTGGATTATTTATTGCGAAATGTTGGAATTTGAGAATAATTGAGTTGATGGGGTCGAATTAGATGGAGTCAAAAATTGTGTATGTTGTAATGTTGTATAATTAATTTTTAAAATTAGATTTGGTCGTGAATAAAATTTTTGAGAAACGAGGTAGCAATTAATGACTTTGGATAAAATATTCATTGATGTAAAATATTAAAATATTTAAAAAGAAAATGTTTGATGAGAAATTTAAGTTGGCATATTTGTTTTATTTACCGGTGGGACAGATTCCACAGACATTCTCATATGTGGCAATTGCAAGGAGAGCTTCGTCGCGTTGAATAAGTTGGTGGAACACAAGAAGACCAAGTGCAAGCTGCGTTTTGCCTGTAAGTGCCAAAATCAGATCAACAACATTGAAAAGTCAGGTAGGTAGGACTTGGGATCATTCACTGTGTGTACATTTTGTAAATATGGGAATGATATTACAATGTAGATGCTGTAGAAATGATCCTTGTTAAAGACCTGCTACGACTTATAAACCGCAATATAATATTTTTGATGATATTACACATTTTTGTTGTTGTTGTTTTTTTTGTGTGGAGGGAAGTGAAATAGATTAAATGTTGTTTTGTTTTTTTTTCTTCTCTTTTTCTTCGACGGTAAATTTAGCCAATGAGCCCACCGCATTTCTTTGCGCTGTGTGTAAGGAGAAGTTCATTCATTGCTGGGATCTAGTGTCTCACGTTCAAGGTGTGCATCACGTCGCCATCTTTGAAATACCGACTGAGGTTTGTGTAAGAGATAAAATGGTTTAAAATTATTTGGTGGTAATTTTTGGTTTAATTTTTTTTTTTAAAGGAATTAAAGAAGGATAATGATTTGTTGGGTGACGGAAACAACTCTGAAGGACATTTGGACGGAAATGGCGATGAAAATGACCAGGATGCAGTAAATAAATGCGTTGTTAGATTGAATGTTCACGGTTGGTGATTAATTTTTATGTTTTTTTTAAGGATACAATTGATGAAGAAGCGCTTTTGCAGGAAGATGAAGCTGGTGGAGAGGATTCTCAAGACAGTTAAAGAAATCTTTAAAGGCATCAAAGTTCACAAATGGAGCGAAAGAGAGACGGAAAAATAAACAACAAGATAAATAAATAAAATAAACAGTGGCTTTTGCACGTAAAAACTTCACGGCATCCACAAGAAGCTGCGTATGGAAAAACTTGTATGCGAATTTGTCTTGCACGTGGCAAGGATGTTTGGAAGTGAAATGGCGAATCAATTTATACTAAAAGTTAAAAAAAAAAAGAAGTGAACGTGTTTATGGATTAGTAAATAATAATATTTGTAATAATCGATTACTAAATACTATCTTGGAAGAACGGATAATTAATTTTGTTTCTGGTTTTTCTCAGTTTGAAATTTGAATTTTTCTTGATTTAATATTTTTTTAACGAAAATTTCAGACTTTTGGACAAAAATGATTAAACTTAATTTTTATTGATTTTTATTAAATTTTAATGGAATGAAAAAGTTTGAGGACAAAAACAAAAATGGCTGAGATGACACAGTATTAAAAATAAAAACATTATCTCTCCTCCCGCAATCTTTAAACGTGTTAACAAATTTTTACCTGTGATCTTGTGGAATTATACATTAAAAAATAAATAAATAACCTTCTAATCCCACACACAATCCCGATCTCTCCTTAGCTTGGTTTTAATTCAAATTTTGTTTTTGCTTTGGGAGAGATTAACTTATGCCTAGTTCCCACTTTATCTACTAATATCTCTCTTCTCAGTGGTGGTTATTTTTGTATAAACTCAGAATTTAAACCAACAACAACAACACAAACAAACAAAATGTATAAAAAAATAAAATAAAAGCAGGGCTTTTTCTCCTAATCTCTTCACTATAAACTATTAATAACTAATAATAATAATAACAATAATAATGGGATGTATACACAAAATATATATAATAATAAATATTATATACTTAGAACTTAAAACAAAATAATATTTCGACCAAGAAGATGTCTTATTTAACTGTGAAACATGATGATAGTGCAAATCGATTAGCAAAAATCTAGAATTTTTAGATGTCATTTCACATTTCTCTCTTTCTCTCTCTCTCTCTCTTTATGTTTCTATATAAAAATACAAAAATCTACCAAAAAAATGTTAACTAGGCCTATATCATGAATATATAGCTTTAAAAACGGATAAAAACAACAAAAACAACCCATTCATCATTACTACATGTGTGTATAATTGAAAAAAAAACTATTCCATTGCTATTCCATTAACCACTTAGAATATTTAGCTTCACTCCACTCATTTAAAACGTAGTCTCATAAATATTATAAGAGTGGTTTTTTGTTTTGTTTTGAGTTAAGTTATAATTTTGTTAGTTTTCGTGCCATTTTTTTCGTAACTCTTTCATGACCATTTGTGCCACAAATGTTCACAGTTCAATAAGCACTGTAACTGTTGCCTTTTTCAAAAATATAATAGATATGTTTGATTCAAAAACCATTTCTCTGTGGTTGTCTATATTAAATATGAAGCTATGTATCTCTGTACGTACCTTTTAGAGTTTGTAATTATTCTCAACTTTGTTTATTTTTTGTTTGAATTTTTGGTTTTTGCAGAAAAATTTTTTGCGAAGGAAATTGTCAGCTGTAGATTTAAAGCTTTATATAAAAAAAAATTTGGTTTAAAAAAAGATATAAACTGAAAGGAATGTTTTGAGTTTTTGAGAAGAAGGATTTTCAAAACCATATCACAAAACAAAACAAAATTTGTACAGTGACTTTAAATTTCCCGCGCTTTTTTGTAATCGTGCCGAGTTGTCTATTTTTACAAATTACATAAAAAAATATGAAACAAAAATTATAATAACAAATAAACAAATCCCAAAATTGATGTTGAGATTGTGTACGTGATGTTTAAACAAAGTTACAAACAAAAATTTTTGTGTATTTTTATTTTTAAAATATTGTTACATTACTTAATATTCAGTGGACCAGTCTCGGGGTTTAATTTTGCTTACTTTTGAGTATATTTTTTAATTTTGTTGTAGAAATTCCATCAAAGTCTGCTACGTGCTGTTAATATAAACGAGCCAAAATGATATTATACCTTTAAATAGAACGTGTGGCTTTTATTACTATGCACTAAACACAACAAAAAATTCATTTTTTTGAGTGTAGAAAATTGAAAACCAAAAAAAAAATGGCGGATCAAGCACGATTTTTGTTTTATTTTAATTTAATTTTCGGTATTACAGACTTAAAAGCATTCCCATTTTCTCTTAGTCTTTCACGGCAGCAATGTAGGAGTGTGGATTTGGTTTTTGGAAGGGAATTCTAAGTACATTGTAACAATGTCATCAGAAAGATGAATTAATTTTATAGTAAAGACACAAAAAATAATAACAACTGTATATAATTGTACATGTTCAATCTGATTACAGTGTATAATCCGTTTATTTGAATTTTTGTTTAATTGTAAAACCCTTGAATATTTGTTGTAGATATATTTTGGTAGGGTATATTTTCACCAAATGCAGTGTTAAAGAATAGAATAATATTAAAGAAAAAAAAATAATCCAAAAAATGTTCCATTAAAAAAAAAAAAGTATAATGTTTACTTAGTTTTAGGTTTGGTATATTTGTAGCATGATGTTAATCATATGGTAGATTTTTTTGTTTTGTTTTGTTGACTTTTTGTTAGTTAGTCATTTAATTTTTTAAATTCACAAATTGTTCAGCTCGAATGTATGCTTAAATTATTTCTATAGATGATATAGAAAAAGTAATGAATAAACGTAGTTCGAACAGATAGATGAATGTAAAGTTTTTATTTTGCTAAAATAGACCAACGGCTAAAAATTATCTAATCTTCTGATAATTATAAAACCTGAATTTTTGGTATGAATCAGTGTAACTTCTGCTGCCGCGGGAATCCAACGTTTAAAAACTTTAAAGGAATATTAAATCCAAAGTCCAAACCATCTGCGAAGACATTAATCGACGGTGAAGAGTAAAAAATCAGCGGTAAGTGGTTAATTTCGGTTTTATTAATGGTATAAATTGCGAGAGTGGAGTAGAATTTATGTGATAAATGTCGGGGTGACTTTTACTGTGATTTGATTCTGTGGTTGATAGAACACGTGGCGCCAACTGTTGTCCGGTGACTAAAACTATCAACACTTAACGTGTTGAGTAATAATTTTTACGAAATATGATTACTGTAATTAATATTTTATTGCTCGAACCATTTGTAACTTTTATATCTGGTTGTAATTATTATATGACGTAGTTGGTGGAAGAAAAAAAAAATAATTCGTTGGGGGAAAAAAACTTTTATTTGGTTTAAAAAATTACAAATTTTTGTTATTATAATACCAAAACACATGCTCGAAAAAATCGGCATTAAAAACGCATTATATCACACTTCCGTGATCGTGTTATTTACATTTACAACACACAGTACACGTCGACACAATTCTCAACCCACAATCCACCGCGCACGTTGATGCAATTCGTTGGCATTGCGCAGGCGTCAACTGTTTTGGCACGCGGCGCCATTATGGACTGTGACAATAACAACGCCCTCAAGTGTTGAAAATTGTTATATTCTGGTAAGGAATTTCTTCTAATTTTCTCGTCAATGTTACCATCTAACTACTGGATTGTAAGTATTTCGTATTCTCGGATCGGAATTAGATTTAGAAATGTGTTTTAACCTGCTCGCTTTGGCCTAGTTCTTGCGTAAAGACCCCGTAGAGTGACCGTTAAACACTGCGGCACTCGCTGCTTCATTCCAAAATGTCCGTGTGAGTGAATGCAGTAGCGCCGCCGTGCCGGTCAGTTGAAATTGCGCGAACTAAAAGGTAAAGCCGAACCGTGGTCGTAGTCTTCTACGATTAAACTTTAGCGTAGGAAAAATGGTTAAAATAGCCGACTTGAACGAGAGTTGGGCGCGTAGTTTGGCCTTGGAAGGCATTGCGTAGTATCATTTCCGCCATCATGTCTTTGTTTTTGGGAAAACGCCGTTCCCTAGCTGGTGCAGTCACCGTCATGGCGTGGCTGTCGCTCGGTCTTTTCCCAACCAAGCCAGATGGCGCTAATTATTGTTTGCAGGTGGCGCTGAGTCTTTCTATGCTCGATACCCAAGATTTGCGATCTGGGAAAGCCGTGTTCTAACTCAAAATATGTCGCCTTTGCGATGTCCATTGTGATACGTTGTGTTCAGTTCGTTTCAAATATGGCGTCGTCTTCTTCGCTGTTTGATTTCATCAATGGCAGCCATTTTTATCCGCCGTGATGCATTGCAGGGCTGGACGAGGGCAAGTGACAATTTAGGCCTAAATGTTACTTGTCGGTGGTTTAATGTGATTACTTTTACAAAGTATTGATAAGAAAGCCGTTAGGCTTAGATTAGAAAACGAGGTTTCTACGTCGCAAATATTTTTTTTATTTTTTTTTTACTTCTCTATCGTCTATCTTTTGGCGCCAACCGTTTCCTGAGAAAAAAAACAAAGTTTTCCGCGCTTTTAAAAAGCGACGAACTATGGCCTATATTTTCCTTACGTAATTTCTCATAATGGGTTCTAACGCAAAAATATCGAGTATTTTTTTTTTTATAGCGAAGATCAAGTTTTAATAACTCTTTGAAATTTTCTCTCGTTACAGGATTCTTTTTCATGATTTAAAACGAAAACTTTGGCAGAAAAAATGGAAGCTCAAACGGTCACGACTGTCACCGCCGACGGTGAAACCATTTCCGACATTCAAAACTACTTGGCCTCATTCAACAAAGAAATTCAAGACAATGGCGCTCAGGATTCTTCAAGTGCAAATGCAGCCACTCCTACGACGACTCAGTCGAATTCGACAACTCGAGGTGGCGGTGAAGCGACAACGACGTATTACGTGACGACCGAAGGAAGTCAAATATCGGGATTTCAATCGTTCGAACAGACTCAAGCTCAATTCGACGGAGGCACCACCACGTATTACGCGCCTCAGTATTATTCCAGTCAAAATCAACAAGAATTTGCCTCGGTTCCGTCATATTCCGGGGATGGACCACCGCCTAACGACACTCAACTTCAAACTGGAGTTACTCTTGTTGCTGGTATATTGATTGTAAAAAAAATTTTAAATAACAAAAATATGTAATATTTTTTTGATTTACAGCGCACGGTAGTAGTGAAATTCCAACATCAGTCGGCGATGGGAGTGTGCAACAAGTTGCTGTGTCGATTGCGTCGAGTACGGCTCAAGAAGGATTACAACAGATTGTTCTCGCGGCTGCCGCTGATGGACAAGAAACGACTGACGGTGAAGCGACGGAGATATCGGTTACTATTCCAGCGTCTTTAGCGACTCAAGCTGCGACTGAAGAACTGCTTCAAGCGGTTGAAGGACATTCGTCCGAACCCGAGCAACCGACTTACGTAGCGATGCAACCCGTGAGTTTTGTTTGTTTGATTAAATTTTGAAAAAGAGAGTTAATTTGTTTTCGTTTTCAAGGATGGTCAGCAGGTGGTTGCTGTTAGCGCCGAAGACGCTGAAGGACAGTTGGTTGATGAATCAGCTCAAGGAATTACAACGTTTATCACTCCTGCTGATGGCGTTGTACATCAAAGTGACTCGCAGGTAAATTAATCGTGTTAAATATTAAATTTTTGAACTAAAATGAAGAAATTTTTATGTTTTCGTGATCTAAAATTATAATTTTTCGTTTTTTCATTTTACTGATTACAAAAAAAGTTTTATTAACGATTAACTAATTTGTTTTTAAATTTTTCAGGGTGAAGGTCAAACTATTCAAATGGTAGTGAGCGAAGGTCAAGACGAAGTTACAGGCAGCACGATCGTAACATCGGACGGACACGAGATCCAAGTGAGCGAAGAAAACACTTTACACATGGTCGCCAGTTTAGCCGAACACGCTGCACAAAATTCAACCGACGACGAAAACCAAGTTATTCTAAACACGGGCAACTCGTACCAGACTGTCACCATCGTGCCGTCGGATACTAATCCGGGAGAAGTGAGCTACGTTCTGATCGTCTCCCAACCCGAAGATGGCAAGGAAGTTAACCAAAAGAGTGGTGTTAATCTGGATATGTCCGTGTACGACTTCAACGAAGGAGAACAACACGTGACCACGACGGAAGGCGAAGATGGACCCCCGCCCACTAAACCTCGCATCGTGAAAATCAGTCCCAAGAAATCGCAATCCGTGTCGCAGGCTCATATGTGCAATTATTGCAATTACACGAGTCCTAAGAGATATTTACTCTCTCGTCACATGAAATCTCATTCCGAAGAAAGACCTCATAAATGCAGCGTTTGCGAACGTGG
>JAQIWS010000241.1:0-32648 GCA_034696085.1 Stigmatogaster subterranea | reverse complement strand
GAGTGGCAGGTTTTAGAGACAGTTACGGCGTTCTTATTGGTGAACGTTTGGACCCCAGGGTTTGGACAGTGGTTAGTAGGGGGCACGTCACAAAGAATGTGGGCGTGGAGGCAGCTATAAATACTTCCTGGTCTACTCTTGGAGAGATTTGCAGATTACCGTACATTAGAATGTGAAAACGTTGCGACAATAAAATACTCCGTATAAAAATTCTGAAAATTTTTTGGATGAATGAATGGACAAATTTTGGACGTTATGAAACTAGATTTAAAAATTTTTGAAATTCTACAAAATAAATAATTGTTGTAATTCTAATATTTTAAAAATCCACTTAATGGAAACTGCAATAGAAAATTTCTAGGTGAAAGAGAGTGTGAAATGAAATTGACAGCTTTTGGGTAGAAGATGTTTGAGGAAAATAAATACGGCGTCCGTGAAACTGGGCCACACACACAAAGCTGGAATTCGGATGCAATATTAAGAGAACCAGAGGGAATACAGTAATTATGAACCTGACTCTGGTATATAGACACATATATAGACGCGGAGTTGAGTAAACACAATAGTTGGCGGCATGAGACGAGAGAAGTTCAATTCCGCAGAAAATTTTAGAAATGTTAAAACCAAAAACTTTAACTGCTTTCTTTTCCACACTTTAATACTTTCAAAAATCGGCAAGACTGTAGACTTTCCCCCAAACAAAACACGATCAAACAACATTCTCTTAAGACGCGTTCCGACACTCCGCGACCCAAATCAAGAAAAGGGAGTAGGATAAAAAGAAATGTCGGAACTGCAAAGGCTCAGCGAACAAAAATCGCATTGAAATGAAGGCGCCGCGTTGCGATTTCGGATTACACCAACGCTGTACTGTACTCTATGCATAATAAAACAGACGCTTGAAGACGAGGACGCAATTTTCTCCGAACTCGCGTTTCAGCTACAAAACAAACTCAATTTCACTCTTTTCTATTACACACGCAACAAAGTACACAATTCGAGGTGGTCAAGAGAAGAATTATTGATAAATATTTACTTATTTATTTTTATATTTTATGTTTTATATTTTCATCGACGTAAAAACGTGAAAAGAAAAAAGTTGCGTGAAAATTGCTGCAACTTTGTCGATGTAGACAGTTGAATTTTTCCTTTTTATTTTGGTCGAGTGGATTTTATTAGCGACGAAAGTTGGGGGGATGGGTTTTCCTCCATTTTCTCTCTTTTTTTTTTTTTTTGAGTGATTCGTGCGGCGGCCACCGAGGGCGCTCCATTACATCTTGACAATGGCTGCTGTCAGTTTAAATTGGATCTCGCGTGATTGGCTGACTTGACTAAACGTGTGTGTGTATTTCTTTGTTAGCCTCACTTAATTAGCACTGTTTTTTGCTTTTTAAGGCATTTTTTTTGTCTTTTTGTAGGCAATCTATTGACTTTTCTCATCGAAATTACGTTGAAATGGCGCTTTGTGAGTTTTTGTCGTGAGTGCTAATGAGATCGGTTGTTGTAATGAGGGCAAAGGGCGATGATTAGATTAGGTTTTCTTACTTTTTTGTTTTATTTGTGTTTTATTACCACTTTTTTCACGCTCATTAATCGGTTTTTTGGACTTTTTGATCTTTTCCACCAAAAAATGTCGATTTTCCCACATTTATAAATAAATTAACTTTGGCTTTATTTACGCATTTTTTAAACTCTCTACACCTATTTTCATCTTTTATCTTTTTGATCCCTGAAATTTCGTCAAAATTGCAATTTTTCGTGCAAAAATCAATTTTGTAATTTCGTCAGTTATTATAGCGAGGTTTAAGACTTATTTTAATTCAATTTTTTTTCTAGTTTTTAGATTTGTTTAAATTTGCTTTTTAATTGTAGCGTAGAAGGAGGAAATAAATGAGGACGTGTACGATTGATCTACGTAATTAATTGGGGAGATTGAAACCACAAATGGAATTTTAATTAAAAATCGTCTTTGATGTCAATTCATCAGAGTTGAAGTTGACGTTTAAGTTACGACTTTAATTTTAATAATATATTGTTATATAAGCGAAAAGTAGACAATAATCTCGTTTTACCGAAATTTTTCGGTTTAGCGAATTTTGTGTCAAATTATTTGAGCGAATTTTAATTCCAACGAGATTTTGGATTAAGTTTTAATTATTCGAATTAATTTTTAGGTTTTAAAATATTTGATAATTTTGACTAAGTCGGGGAAAGATTTAATATTAATTATCTGGAGTTTGGTTTAGTTTGGTAAAACGTGGTAATCAGTGGAAAAAGTTGATAGATCCAATCGATTTCAGACTAATTTCTGAAGTTAGGGGTTTTGTTAAATTTTTTAGAGGATGATTTGTAATTTCATATTTGTTCACTACTGCATCAATTTCTCAAATATTTTTTGTTTTTCGCCATTTCTACCCCATTTTTCTCGGCTTTTCATCAATTTTTTCCAGGTTTTTCGTCACATTTTTCGGGATTTTTTAAATTTTTCTCGGTTTTTCATCAATATTTTTCCAGGTTTTTCATCAAATTTTTCGGGATTTTTTAAATTTTTCTCGGGTTTTCATCATTTTTTTCCAGGTTTTTCATCACATTTTTCGGGATTTTTTAAATTTTTCTCGTTTTCAAAATTTTTCAAATTTTTCCCGGTTTTTTTTAATCACTTGTCAAATTTTTCTCGGTTTTTCCTCACATTTTTCACGATTTTTTAAATTTTTATCTGTTTTTCGTGACATTTTTCACTCATCTTCATCTTCACTTCTCCCAAATTTTTAATCACCTTTATCACCTCCGCCTCAAACTTCTCTCCCCACACACCTTTTCCAATACTTCATCAATTTACCCACACTCTCCCTTCCCATCCCCCACCAAATTTCATCAACACACAAAATCACTACAACATCATTTTTTCAAACCAAAACACAAAACCTTACTCACCAAACCTTTGGACCACCGCCAAAAAATCCCAAAAAAAACTCCAACCCTCAAAATTTCTTCCTCTTTTCCGTACACTATTTTTCTTTTCCTTACCCCCCAATCACAACCCCTTCTCCCAACTCGCTAGTATAAACCATAGAGCATGTTGCAGCATCCTCATCCACTTTGTGATTACATTGTAGGCACTCATTCGTCTCTTGTTCCGTGAGAGGAAACCTTTCACCCTCGTGACTCACGTATCACGTACCAGCCATAGACACGAAGAAAAAAAGAAGTCAATGGCTGACACGTGACACGTTTCTCCAGATGGAAATCTTATTAACTTTTTTCGCTTTTTTTCTTGTTCTTGGCGTTTCTTTATTGTTCTTATTCTTTTTGGTGCGTTGTATATTGTATATATATATATTGTAGATATGTATTTTTTTGTGTGTTGGGTTTTGTGTTTTTATTGTTTTTTTGAGGTGGATTTTGTTAGTGGTTGAGATAGTTTGGGGTTTAGGGGTTTGTATGAATAGTTAGTAAAGAAGATGGTAAAAAGTTGTAGATGGTGGTTGAGTTGTTGGTTTATGGGTTGTGGAAGAGTAGTGAATAAGTGAGTAAGTTGGGTAAAAATGAAGAGTGGGTAAGAGTTGTTGAGAAATAAAATGTAAAAATATTTGGGGAAAAATGAAAAATAGTGGAAAGTTTTGGAAAGTACTGGAAAATTTGGAAAAATTAAAGAGTAAGTTGAGTAAAACGCGGGAAAATGCTTAAATGAAATGGAAAAAAGTGGAAAACATGAAATCATATTGGAAAAATGTTAGAAAAAATGTGAAAATATTTGGGGAAAAATGAAAAATAGTGGAAAGTACTGGAAAATCGGGAAAAATTAAAAAGTAAGTTGAGTAAAACGCGGAAAAATGCTTAAATGAAATGGGGAAAAAAGGTGGAAAACATGAAATCATATTGGAAAAATGTTAGAAAAATGTGAAAAAACGACGGAAAAAATGAGAAATACTTGAACCTAATAAAAATAAGGTAGCAAGACGTTGAAAAACTTGTTACAAAATTACAAACATTTAAAGAATTTTAATGATTCTTGACAAATGGGAACCAAGTTGAAAAATTTTCATAACGTGGAAAATTACGACACAACAATTTTAAAACAATTTTAACAATCTTAGAAAAAAAAACTTTTTGGGAGAAAAACGGAAAAACGAAAGACCAATTAGATGAAATTAAAGATTAAAAGAAATCCTCGAAACGACATTAATCAAATTTTCTGAAAAAGGAAAAAGAAATTAAAAATTATTAATAAAAAGAAGGCAACCTATTTAAATAATACAAAAAAGTAAAATCTCATCGATAATTACATTTTTCTTCACTAACTAAAAATTAAATTAATCGTCGTTTCTTTGTACAAAACTGAATCAAAAATTGGAAACAACAACAACAAAAAATAAAACCTTGTAAGTGACGTCGGCTGTTGTTGTTGTTGATGTGGATTGTGCGCCACCTGTGTCTTTATTGACCCAGGTGCGAGATGACAAACGGTAGATGGTTGCCTAGCAGCGCCTCATCTCTCCCATTGGGAGAAGCTATCTGCAGATAGTTTGAACGCGTTTCATGTTGAGGGTAAGTGAATGAAGACGAAGAAGAAGAAAAGTTTCATCCCGGCTTTCTTATCTACTCCGTGTCGTCTTCGTCTTCTTAAATACTGGAGTAACTACTTTAAGAAAATTGTAGTTGGGAGTAAAAACTTAACCCTAAACAAAAGAAGGGGTGATAAGGGGATGGGATTAAAGTGGTTTGAGTTTGATTGAAGATTTTCTTTCAGGATGAAATTTAGTAAAATTTTGATGTTTTGCAGAAATTTGCTGAATTTTAAAATGATTTTTTTTTTGCATTCGTTAGCTTGAAAAACGTTGAAATTTTTAATGAAAAAGAAACTCAACTTTTAAATATTTCAATCGGTCAATTCCATATATTTGTAATTGAGTTCTTGCAAAAAGTTCTTGCGGTGACTTAAGTTTCACCAAAAAGGAAAATATTTGCTAAAGTCTTTGATAAATCATTTTAGAATATTATATCTTAGTTACAGAGAAAGAAAAGATTACTTTTTCTGCAGTATTTATACATCGACATCCGTGCATTTTAAATTACACGTGTGTACAAAAAGAATATTTAAATTTTAAAGTTTTTCGAGAAAATTGCATATTTAAAGTAGAATAAATATCGATTAAATTTCGGATAAGACAAATTTAGTATCTTAAAAAAACCAAAAAATTTAATAATTTGGTTTGAAAATAAAAATATATCAAAAGTAAATTTACTTTTCACTACAATTTGTTTTCGTACAAATATTTCATTAAATTTTCCCACAAAAATCTTGAACAACAAATTCCTTCCCACTAAAAATATGAAAAACGAATTCAATTTCCTCCCAAGAAAAACCACTAAAAATCTTCATCAAAAACTTTAACAATTTCACCCTCCACCAAAAACGACTAACTCAAATTTTTATGACGTCATAAAAATCCAACAAAACCAACTCGTTTGTCAATAACAACGACAGCAAATTATTTAACTTCTGATTAAAACTTAAAACTTAGAACCACTTGAAAAATTTCTTCTTCTTCTTCTTCTTCTTTTTCCAACCAAGAATAAGAAAACTTTTCCTTCCTTTTTGTTATTTTTATTCTCGTTCGCATCAGTAGTCGCGAGTAGTTGGGTGAATAAATCGCGGGGGTGTCTGCGTGTATTGACGATGGGGGAGCGTGAAATTTAATCTCTCTTTACGACGCGGGATGGCGCGTCCATCGATTACTTCGCTCTTGCCAATATAAAAGCCAAATCACACTCGCCTCACTGAAGACGAATAAAGACGGGGATCATGCAGATCAATGTCTCTACTTTCTTTTGTACTTTTACTCTGTTTTATTATTTTATTTATTTTCATTTTCATTTTGGGTTATTTATTTATTTTTGTGAGTTTTGAAAGAGGGATTATCACTCAGAGTTGTGAAAGTCGTGAGTGGGTTGTAAATATGCGGAACGCGTGGGAAATGAGTTTGAGGGGAAATATTTACGTCACGTAGTTTTGTTTATTGGCGTGGGATTAATTAAGTTGAGCAAAATCATTTGGATAATCTTGTTATTAAGAATTTTCTGGTGAGAAATTTAGTTTAAGAGGTTATATCGAGGTTAATGTAAAAAAAAAATTATCCTAAAATCTTTATCAACATTTTTACAAATTTTTACGAATTTTTTAAGTTTGCAGCAATTTATGACGTCAAAAACGTCATAAATTGACTATCGACGTTTGACATTATTATCGACGCGAATAACGAGGTAAAAATTCCTTTTTGGGTGGGATGAGAGGGAGAGGGAAGAAAACTCTTGAAAAATGACATTTTTCTTGCACAAAACGAAGATTAATTATCCAATCAGGTGGCTTTTTATCATTGCGACAAATAAAAGCAAGTAAGCGTGAAAAGTTATGACTGAGCGTTTCTTAATTGCTTTTCAAACATTTTTTTCCAGTGGATGTTTTAAAAGAAAAATTCGTTTTTTATGTCTTTTTAAATGAAGAGGGGATTACGTATTCACTGGGATTTAATTTTTAAGTGGAATGGATTGGAAATGCGAGTTGAAACCTCGGTGTAATAAAATTTTGTTGAAAATGATTGGAAAAATTAGTTCGTTGTAGTGAGGTTTTGTAATTACGAGGGTTTTTATATTGAGTAGGTTGGATATTTTTATATTTTTGTGATTTGTTGGGTAAATGGGGATTTAGTTTTAAGTGGAATTAACTCAATAGGCAGGTTAAAACCTCGTTATAACGAAGGTTAATGAATAGTTCAGTAAAAATCAATTCGTTAAAATTAGAGTAGAAATTTTATTTTTTAGTGGAAAAACTTTTTTCTAATCGTGAAATTAAATATTTTGATCTATTAAACTGCTACTCACAACCTCGCAACAACGAACAAAAAAATTTCATTGAAAAAATTTACAAAATTCGCTGTAAAAAAAAAATTTCGTTATACCGAGGTTCGAGACACAAGGTTTGTATTTTTGGCAAAACTACAAATCTACAAAAAAAAACTAAAATTTCCGAAATTTTCACCATTTTCATCCCGCACCCTCATTACAACGACTTAATTTCACAATTTCATTATAATGAGGTTTCGTAATTTTTAGAGTGAAGCAAAATATTTTCGGAATGACATTATTCTCTCAGCAAACTCATCTCACTTTTCATTATGCAACAATAAATTTAACTGAATATTATTAGCGCCAACGTGAATAGCTTGAGAAACTTTGAAGAATGACGTCGGGTGACAGACGCGATGGCGCTTCTCTTCTTTCGGGGCCCCCGGTATCTCTGTTTAGAAATGCAAAGTGACTGCGTTCGTTATGAAAATAAGGAACGGAAGCGTAATTAAGAATGAGCTGGAATCGTGATGACCGCAGTGACTGGTTGTGTTATTTAATTTTGCATTTTTAGTTTTGATGAGGTAGGTTTGTAATGTGATTTTAGGGACGGGAAAATTTTTAGTGTTTTGGGAGTTTCACTTTTTTTTGTTTTATTTATTAGTTTTAAGAGTAAGAATCGAAGTTGGTGGGTGAATAAGGTTATCAGTGGAAATAATTCGTAATGAGTTTACGTTAGAAAGTTTTTTTTTGGTTTTTGGTAGATTTGCGTAATGCAATTGAAATTGATAAATTGAAGTTTTCAGCGGGTAATAAATATTTTAAATAATTGTAAGATATGTGGGCGGTAAAGAAAATTGTAAGTTTCTAAAAGTTTTCTAATTTTGGCAAAGATTATCTAAAAATTTGTCAATAATTTGAAAAATTTATTGCGAGTTTTTGTTATTTTCCAAAATTTTGTACAATTTCGGAATTTCACCTCAATCTTCAAAATTCAGCAATAATTTTGTAAATTGTTCAAAAATTGTCACACTTAATCAAAATTTAATTTTCTTGTTGCAACACAGCGCGATTTTAAAACTGTCTACTTTATTCTAACAGCTTAATTCAACAAAATTCAAAATTTTAAATTACTTTCTAAAAATTACACAACACGCTATCTGACGTCAAAAATGACTGACTAAAAGACAAACTAATTTCCGTCATTCCACTTCATCGCTCTTTTTCCGCCTGCTGTATGTCATTATCATTTTGTTTATTGGAAATTTTAAAGACGGAAGAAATTTGAAACAAAAACCATTCTACCAAAAAATAAGCAGAAAATCAATTTAGGAAACCAAGAAAATTTAATTTTTAAAATGGCCAAACAACTGACTAATTTTAAATTTTCACAAAACCCCAGCATAACTTTGGTACAGTTTAAACTAAAACAACATTTTAACATAATTTTAGTAAATTTCTGTTGCCTTAAAATCCCTGAAAATCTCTTAAGCTGTAACATAAATACTTATAAGACTTCTTCTGAACGATGTACGAAGAGTAGTTCAAGAAACACCCATTGTTTTCTTCTTACAAAAAAGGCAAGAAAAGAACGAGTCGAAAGGATTTGCTGTTGTTTCCAATTCACCTAATAAATCTACGAATATTTATCACTTTATTCTCAAGTGGAAAATCCCTTCTCCACCACTTTGGTCTCAGTTGAAAAGTGATTCGCGTGTACGTACAAGATTTCAGTGCATGCGCAGTTGAATTGCTCTTGTCTTTTAAAAGGTATAAAACGAGAAAGAGGTTAAATCTTCCTTTTTGGCGCGCACCATTTAACACCGCGCACATTTCTCTACTGGAAAACGACTTTGGATCGCGTGACGTAAGAAATAGCGCTTTCAATTTGCAGCCAACGACTTATCACTAGGATTCTCGTTCGTTACTATTTAGGCAACGTGATTGAAACAGTTGAGTGCGGTAAACAGGATGGAGTTGTTGTAATAATGGGGAAAACAGCTTTGAACAATGGAAACAGATATCTAACAATGAAACATACTTTCAACAAAGGCAAAAAACGATGTTAACAATGGAATAAGCATTGAGCAAAACGAGTTTTAACAATGACCAAATTCGAAAATACAATGAAAAAAAATTTTGTTTATTGTAAAGTGCTTTTGAATTGTAATTTACTCGGAGAATCTTTAGTACTGTAGTACGTCAATATTTTTAAAAGGCAAAGCTCTTACTTTTAAAGTGAGGAATGATCATGTTGTGAAGTAATCTCGAGAGATTAAGATTTTAATCCTTCGTGGAAGTTGTTTTTTTAACAGTGGTTTATGGTGATGGTGATGTTGATGATGGTGAAAGTGGGAAATAGAATGAAGCCTGGCGTTTTAGTGCGGATTAGTTTTTAAGTTGAAAATTTTGCGGAATATTCAAAGTTGAAAATTAAATTGAAGAACACCGTTCCACAAACTTCAAACAAGGAATTCTTGCAAAATCTCATTTTTCCCCAACTTTCCATAAAAGTATCGTATCTTTCTAACATTACACATCAATTTTCCAAACACATTCTCCCGAGAAAAAAAATTTCATAAACGCACTTTCCATGCTTCAAATCCACTGAAAGTGGTAATTTTTCCAACACGAAAAGTATACTTTTGACATGTACCTCAAAAACCGGAAGTAACTCGAAATAACAGCGGCGCGTTGGGTATAATCAATTCAACCATCAATTGACGTCTTAGTGCGAGACGTGGTTCATTCGTCATTTGCCGTTCCTATCAAAACGTTAGTTGCGTCCATTAATCTTTAAGCTGTAGATTAACTGCCACATTCACTCGAGATTTTTGGCTTTGTTCGAAAAAAGCAATTTTATAAATCTTGCCGAAATAAGAGAAAACAATGTTACCGAATACATTACTCACTCGTATTTATTGATTTACTCTGCCGAAAAAATACAACTTTCTGCAGTAATTTTTTGGGTGTGGAAGAGTGGAGAAAACATGGAGAAAAACACAAGCGCAAACACAAAATGTGGAATGAGGAAAACAAATATTTTCGTTGAGAACGAGATGTTAACAGTAATAACAAGATTTCTAACAATGGAAATAAGTGCTAACAATTGAAACAAATGTAGGAAAATACTGCTAACAATGCGAAAAAGATTTTTGACAATAGAAAAACTTGTTCGCAATAATGGAAAAAATGTTTTTAACAATGGCAAAAAGTTGTTAACAACCAAACGAAAATTTTCAACAATGAAAAGAGGATTATCAACGAGAACAGCGATTTTATTACATAAAAGTGGTTTTACACCAATGCAAAAAATATATATTGTATTTAACAATGAAAATAATTTTATCTTTTTATGATGAAATTTTTTTCTTGCACTATCTCTAGGGAATTTTCATTAAGCCCTCGACTAATCTACCTGTAATCAAGCTTTCTTTAAGCATGCCCTAGAGTTGAAAATAACTTGACATCTTTTGCGTCATTAATCACAAGATTACGAGCTGATGGATCATTAGTTCCAAATGACTCGCAATTAGAGTAAACAAATTTGTCGACAAAAATTTTTTCTCCAAAGTATTTTTACACTTAAAAAAAAACTTACATTATTTTACGTCAAGCGTTCCCTTATTGATGTGCCATCATCCTCATCGTTATCTTCATCATTTATGCTTGAATTACTTTCTCTCGGATCAGTGTACATGTATCTTCTTACGCTATTTTTGCGTGCGGTGGAAAAGAAATAATTTGCAATAACGTTTTAAAAATAATTACACTCCGAGCAAACACTAGAGTTACATTTTTAGAGGTTAGAAAACTTTGTTGACACGAAGTTTTACTTTTAAAAAAATATTTAAAAATGTTAAAATAATGAAATTTTATTACACCTCTTTGTCCAAAAACAACAAAAGTGCATTACGCGACTTTAGCCCACTGTCAACAACGTTGTTTATTTAATATCCCTTACATTTTTCACAATATCTACACCAAAATATTTATTTTCTAAAACACATAATACACAAGACCTCACAATAAACACTAAATCAATAAAATCGAACTCTTCTCTCCTCTTTACCACTTCAATTTCTTGAAGGAGAAAAAATACAAAATTTACAAACTCTATCTGCAAATATCTCTACGCGGATAAACCCAAGAGAGCCAACGTCCAAGATATTTTTCTTTTAGTCGCCGAAACTCTGTCTTGCAAACATATGGAAGACCGGGAATGTGGAGCAGGAGGACACAGACATGTGCAAACTCAGGCAGACCACAAATATTTACTTCGCCACCCAATTCACTCTCAAATAGGGTCGAGCGGCAATGGAAGCTGTTCCATCCTTTACTCGCCTTCCTTTTCCCATTTGTCAGAAGAAGGGAAAAGTTCTTTTCACTGTGCAGTTAAGATAAAAGTTGTGTAGAAAAATGGAGGATGGAGGGGTTGGGTGGAAGCTCATTTTACATTTCCCGTTGGTTAGTAATATTTTTATTCTTTTTTTGCGTTTGAGTAGTTTTTTTGGGGTCTTGTTTTTACTGGAATTGCGCGTCTGCTTTATATGTAAATAGTTTATTTTTTGGAGGGGGAATGTCGATGTTGTTGTTAAACAGTGCACTCTGAGGGAAGAAGAGGATGAAAAAAGGGGAATAAAAGAGGAGAAAAGACGATGAAAAAGAACAAATCTGCTTGTGTACTTAATGGAAGTATTTGCTGATAGGGGTTAAATGTAAATATACGTGAAGGTTTTTTTTTTGGAAGTGATGTTTGAGAAATGTTATTAAAAATTTAGAATTAGATTTGAAGAGAAGGGGGGATAAAGGGGCTTGTTGTAAAGAGATTTTTGTTGAAAAGTTTTTCGATGTTATGTTTAAAGAGGTTGGTTTGACGAGGTTTGGGATTCAAAAATTGTCGAAATTGAAATTGATTTGAAAAAAGTTTTTTTGGTGGTTACTTTATGACGACAAACGCAAAAACCTCATTATAATAAAATTTTTGATTCGGTGTAAAAATTCGTTGTAATGAGGTTTTCGTGTAAAAATGAGCAAAATGTTTGCTTAATTTCACTCAATTCGTTTTAATAATGTTGGATACTTAATTCTCAACTCGACTGAAATGAAAAATGGGAGATTGAGACGTCGCGTCACGTCATATCTCGTAATTTGTAATTTTATTTCACGATTTTCGTTGGGTGATGACTTATGGGTAAGCAATGTATTTTTGTTAGATTAGAGATCAATATTTCTCAGCTGGTGATTTTATTTTTGTTCTTTACGTGGTTTATGGTTGGAATAATAAATCTTTTTAAAAAAACCCAAAAAAACAGAAGAAACTATAATAACTTAAAAGCGTGACCTTTTTTATTCCTTCACAGCTGTACTTTATGGTATTGCACCTAAGAACAAAAAAAAATTAAAGGTGAAATGTAAATACAACATTTAAAGTATCATTGTAACGACTGCAAAATGTGTCGTTGGTGATTTTATTTCAAAGTGGGTAATAAAAATATGCGAATTTGTTAATAGACAATTTTATAATAAAAGTGTTTTTTTTTATTTACTATTCAAAATTCGTTTTATCAAAATCCCAAACCAATTTTCTTTTCTTACTACCGCAGAAAAACATCTTATTTATTTATTTATCTACTTTCAGCATTGTTGTCAGGCACATTACGCACTTTCCAAAAACACGCGTGCGACGACGAACTACTCTCCCTCAAGTGTCCCCACGGTACAACCATCAGCATTCAACTGGCTCAATATGGCCGACAAGCACCCAGTTACCTCGTCTGTCCACCACCGGGGGGCGAAGAACGACCCCCTTTATCTTTACACGCGTCTCCGACCAATAATCCACCCGACGGACACAACGACTCTGTCAGCTGTCTCGCGGCGTCTTCGCTCCAGGTAAGACGTCAGGATCTAACGCACGTAGCACTTATTACAACGAAATTTACACCCGCGCGTTTGGTCGCGTAATTCCACTTGATTTGCGGAATTTGCGCTCTCGTGTTGCGGTAGTTGAAATTTGTTGTTGTTGTTGTTGTTGTCGTGGTGATGATGTTGTTTGGTTGTTATGGGTGACGGGAATTGTTTGGGAGAAGAAGTGGGTGTAGCGAAGTGTGTTGTTGATTAAAAATAAGGGTGGACCTTTGGTACAGTGATGTTGTTGTAATGAGGGTTGGTGTAAATCAGTTAGTTTTTTATAACGAGGTCTTGACTAAAATTTGAACTTTTTCCCAAATTTCAAGAATTTTATTTTTTTGAGAAACAAAAATGTGAAAATATGACAAAACCACCCTCTGCATAACAAAGATTTTTTACGAGGGTTTAACATTACAAAATCAAATTTTAGAAAAGCAGAAATTAAGATTAAAATTTCAACGTTTACCATTTATTGTTCAACGAATTTTTCGAAAAAAATTTTTAAAACAAAATTTGGAATCGAATTTTCAATTAGTGTAAACTTCTCAGAACAAAAACAAAAAGTAGAATTGTAGAAAAGATAAAACTCGGGAGAATATTATTACATTGATTTTTCATGTCAAAGGGCGGGTATTGTATTATTTTGCTTCGTGTTATTGCTTTGTTTTCGTGCGTTAATTGCATCAATGCGTATCGTCTGTCTTTTGTTCATCGCGCTACGTTACAATAACTTGTGGAAGTGGAAAGTAGGAAAAAAAGTTTTTCCATTTCCACCACATCATTTCGAGACCATTTCATCTTCCCCTCTCACAGCTGCAACAAATAGGAGAAGAGTTTTCTTGGTTGAAAAAGAAAAAGAAAAACAGATAAGTTTGTGTCTGCCTGCCTGCTTGAAAGAAAAATAATTTAAAACTGTTAAGGATGATAAAATAAAAAATGGAGGTTGTAATTGATTACCCAATGAAATTAACATCTTTTCACAAGAAAAAAGTTTCTTTTTTATTCTGTCTTCAAAGATAAAACTTTTTTCTGAATGAAAAATTTACAGATTTTTCGCAGTGAAAATTTGGGATTTGGAAAATCGACCGTAAAAAATAAATTTTTTTTACTAAATTTTCAATTTAAGATAAAATAAAGTTTTATATACATATGGTATAAAATATTAATTATCTCATTAATAAAACATACCCCTAGCAAAATTTACTCCAAAAAAATATTATCACAAGTAAACGAAACTGAAGCGTAAAATTAATCGTTGCAATGAAGCTGCACTTTCCTTTTCAAGGGGGGGAAAAACTAGAAAACGATACAACGATTGGTTTACGTTTAAAATAGATACCATAACGAGGTTACATTTATTTCGTCTTCTTTTTATTCTTTTTTTCCGGCGTGTTTTTCGTCCATAACGAAATGGAATGCTGCAGTGAAGCTACAGCGACCCGTATCAGGCGGAGCTTTTTATTTACTCTCGTTGAATGAGGCCACGAGCCGGGAGTCTGGGCGGGGAATGATAACCTACTGTGACGTTGAGGGGTGCTGGGAGCAATTTTTGCGTTGGATAGTTTTTAAAAAAATTGTTTTAGTTCGTGTAGATAAATATTTTTAGGGTGACAAAAAGGCGTTATTATTTAGTTGTTGTTGGTTAAAGTTGAGTTGGGGACAAAATTGTTGGTGAATTGGAGAGAAGAAATTTTTAGAATGTTTTTCGTTGGAAATTTTTGGATATTTAAGCGAAAAATTTGTGTTTAAATTACTGTAAAAAATTTTGGATTTAAAGTCTAAATCTAAAATATCAGAAGTATTCGCTTAAGAAACTATTTTATCGATTTATTTCACCATCGACCGACTCAAAAAAAAAAAACCCCCAACTCTCAAACAAAAAATAATAAAAAACAAATTCCACCTTCTTACATTTTCCTTATTTTCCAAATTTCTCCCCACTTCGGAAAATTTTTATCTCCAACATTTCCAATTCCGTGTTTAGTGAACTGGAACTTTTTCTCTGTGTCAACTCCAACCTCCTCATCCTCTCTACCCCTTCCCCGAAAAAAAATATCTTCACGACCCTCTCTCCCCATAACAACCAAAAAAAGAGGAAAAAACTTGCGCAAAATGTCGAGTGTATGTCAGGCCCCAAAATCACTACCGAGTGTAAGTGCGCGAAAGACGAAGAAAAAGTGAGAGAACTCGCGTTCGGCAAGGAAAAAATACGAGGTGTAATAACACACCGCACACTGACGTGAAGCATCGCTGCATTATCAGCGTTCTGTCTGTCTGGGTTCCTAGCGAGTGCGCAAACTCGAGTAGCGACCCCTTTAATAGGCGATTACTGCGCATCGCGTTTCCATATCGTCGTTGAACGCGATTATTTAGTGATTGCGTTGATCCCTAATGCGATATTTGAAGTGGTTGATGTATTAGTGGAAATGTGAAATTTAAGAGATGGAAAGTCCTCGGTGTAGTGAAATTTTTTATGCAAATGATGTGATTTTAGATTTTTGTGAACGTTTTAGGAAGATTGAATCGATTTTCATTTTTTTCGAGTAAATTCTCGGATGAAGTTAAAGTTTAAATAAATAAATGATATAAATTATTTTATCAAAAAATGTAAAAAAATTTTCTGGAAAATTTTTATTCAAAAACCAAAAATTTTCAACTCGCTTTAATTTCTTACATCAAAGTTTTACATCGAACATTCTGTTATATTATCTTGCAATAATAAAAATTTTACGTCAATAAAAAACACCAAAAAAACTTTTCCACTTTTGCAAAAGTCACAAATTCCCCTCAAACATTGAACTCAGAAATTCATACATAAAATTTATTTTTACACCATGCATTATTTCTAAAAACAAGGAGGAAAAATATCGATGTCACTGCAAAAGACCCCTCTGTAATAATAAACCCCCATAAAACAAAACGACATCTGTCCGTCCGTCCGCACCGATTGCTATTTCAGCGCGCGTGCGCCATTATTCATACATCGAGTAACTTGACAGGATATTCAAGGGGATGAGGAAATTGAGAATCTTCCCTCCCCAAAATCCCTTCTCACTCGACCATCGAATCGATAGCCTTGTTGTTGAAGAATAAATTAACGGCCATTTTGTTTTGGGTTTTTTGGTTTTTTAATTTGAAATTTTTTTTTTCTGGGTTTTGTGTTTGGAGGGTGAAATGGAAAGAAGGAGAAAATTTAATCTGAAAAGTGGTCTTGTAGAATACGTAATCGGAAATTATTTCCATTTGAATGGCGGGAAGAAAAACGAAAAGTTCTTGGGGAGTCTTGAGAAGAAGTGGTTATAGAGAGGGGAATAAGAGGGAAAATGTCGGAATGAGAAGGCAAATTGATGTAAAATGAAAGTGAGGCTGTCGTGTTGGGGTGATATTGGACAAAATATTCTGGGGTTTTTTTTGAAAATTTTCGTTGATTTTGAAAATTTTCAGTGATTTTGAAAATTTTCAGTGATTTTAAAAAGTTTCATTGATTTTGACAATTTTCGTGATTTTGAAAATTTTCGTTGATTTTAAAAAATTTGTAATAATTTTTCCTTGATTTTTAAAATTTTTCCTTAATTTTTAAAATTTTTCCTTGATTTTTAAAATTTTCGTTGATTTTGAAAATTTTCAGTGATTTTAAAAAGTTTCATTGATTTTGAAAATTTTCGTGATTTTTAAAATTTGTAATAATTCTTCAACTATTTTCCAAATAACAATCTCTCAAACTACACAACTCACTGAACAGTAGCAAACATCCCTCCAGTATTATTCTGTACAACAATACTCAAGCGCAAATACTCTGTCAAAAAAACTTCTTTCATTGTGCGTTACAACGACTGACTGACACAAGATGTCCGCAAACAAGAACACGTCAAACATTCTCCAAAATGATGTTGTGATCTTCAGCTTTCTTATCTTTGTTTTTGACTTTTGTCGACGTTTTTTCAAAATTTTTTTTCATATTTTTTTATTTATTTTTATCTTTTTCACTTAAAAAATATCATAGTCAGCAGAAGAATGTCGCCATTTTTATGGATCGATGGACGTGACGTACAACCAGGCTTGGCGACGTCTTTTAAAGTCAAATGTGGATCAATCTTTCTGACAGTGAGATGCATAGAGATGCGTTTTGGATATTGTCTGTCTCCGCCTTTGATGTTTGCTTTCAAGAGGAAAGATTGTTCCGAGAAATTGTTACGTTTGTTAAAAAGGTTTTTACAGTCGTCGAAGTTTAATCATAGAATTGAAATTTGATTGAAATTTTGTTGGTGAAGATTGTTTGATGGTAGAAAGAAAACCAAACACGTGTGTTGATGCACTGAGTGCGTGTTTTGTAGCTAAAATTGTGTTATTTTTAAATTTAAAGTAAGTTAAGTAAATTTTAGTCGAAAAAGTCGATCGGAATTTGAAGAATAAATAAAATAGCATCTGGTAGTTTAATTGGAAATTCGCAATTAACAAAACCAGAAACTAGTTCGTTCGTAAAACAGTGTTACCGGTATTTTGATCACATTTACATCGAATTCCTTTTTCTTGTTTTCTTTTTTTTAATCCTGTAATACTGGTTTTAATTAAGAAAATGGCTTCTCTTGGGTAATACTAATTAATTATGCTTTTCTTTAATCTTTGCATCGTGATTTTATGTACAGAAAAATTATATATTTTAAGGAGGAAAATTTTGATATTTTTGGAGGTATCAAGAAAAATATTTTTCTAGGTACAAATTCGGAAAATTTCAAATTTTTTGTTGCTGTGTTTCAAAATTCCAAAATTCTGACCTAAAAATTTCCAAATTACAAAATTTTAACTAAAAAATTTCCAAAATTACAAAATTTTAACAAAAAATCACCAAATTACAAAATTTTAACAAAAAAATTTCCAAAATTACAAAATTTTAACAAAAAATTGCCAAATTACAAAATTTTAACAAAAAAATTTCCAAAATTACAAAATTTTTCAAATTTTTCACCAAATTTTTAATCCAAAATTCCAAACCACAAAAATCACGTTTTCCCAATTTTCAAATTATTTCTAACCAACAATCTACAAAATTCAAAACAACAACCACTTCAATCAACATAATGGCTTTTCTACCCTTCTGCCACCTAATTACCCTTTCCCCTGTCCTTAATTTCATTTTATTTCCACCAAAAAAAAAGTTCACGTTAAATTAATTTAATTGGTTGGCGCTTTGTGTTTATTCCGCACCCGCCATTTTTGTTTTTTATTTTCTTGAATTTTTTCTCACTCTATTTTTTGCTTCATAATCTTAATGGCAGATACTTAAGTTTAGGACTTGTAATTTTTACATTTTTTCTTTTTTACAATTTTTTCTCATTTGACGTTTTTCGAGGAAAACGCAGATGTCGTCTTAATTGAAGACGCACCGGCTGTGTCGGAAAAATGTGCAGTTTGGTGGGGTGATGATTCAATTTGAGTTTAAAGGGTGAAGTGCGGTGATATTTCGTGTTGTCAAAAATCTCAGTTTGTGTATTAGTAAGAAATTAACGGGTTAAAAAAATCAAAACCTCGTTATAACGAAGAAGATTTTTATATTGTCAAAATTTCGGTTTATTGAGATCACATTTTACACATGGATTTCATAACCTCGTTTAAACCGAAATTCCACTTTATCCAACCTCGCTATAACGACTCAAAGTCAATTTACCAAAAACCAAACCTAACAAAAATTCTAAACCTCTAAAAAACATAAAATTTACGACTCTCAACTTTTTTTTTTTTCCTCCAAACCCCCATCAACGACTTTTTGTTCTTCGTCTTCGTCTTCTTCTTCATCTAAATCTCCCATCAAACTTTCGCTACAAATGGCGCGAGTTCGGGAAAAGAAAATTTTTATTTCTTTTTCTCTCTCTTTTAATTTTTTATTTAGTTGAGGTTAGGTCGGTTGCAAAACTTTTTGCTCAAGCAGCAATCAGCTCCGAGTAATAAAATAAGTTTCCTCGCGTGGAGCAAATGATTTCGTTTCTGGTACGTTTGCCATTTCTCACGAGGCGAAGCAATTTTCTTAATGAGTCGCTGGGTTTTTCACGGTTAGGGTTAAAGTTTTGGTTTTGTGTATTTTAGTTACTCACACTGTACAAAGAGTGATAAAATAATTTCAATTCGTCACTCGATTTATCTTTTCCACTTGACACGTTGGTGAGAAATGACGTTCGCGGTTGAAACGGCGTTGTTGTTATTTATGGTTTTGGGTGCGAACGAATTGAAAAGTAATTTACGTTTGGTTTCGGAAGTCTTTAATTAAGATAAATTTTAATTTTATCTGCGAACCGAAATTATTTAGCACAAAAATTTGTACAGATTTTAAATTTATTGAAAATTTTATACTGAATATCAGTTTTTCGAAAGTTAACGAAATAACGACGACTTAATTGTGCAGAAATTCTTTCTCGACACCATTTGACTGTAGAAAACAAAGGTTGGAGATTTTAACGAGTGGACAATGTCCATTTAATCCAAATCCTAAACTTATCACTTCGGTTTACACTCGAGATAACATTTGTAGATATATCCTAACCAGCGACTCTTTAACTGTAATCGCTTAGTCTTAGAAAGCAATTTACACAAACGGTAGTTCAAAGTTAATTTTGCGTAAAATCTCGACGGATAAAGCAGACTTTGAAAAGTTCGTTTCTCCGATTCGTTCAAAAAGCGGGCGCGTTTAAGTAAATCTCCAATTAAAAGATAAAATGAAGAGAGGAAATCCCTAACGAGTAAATAAAATGTCGAGGTTTGTTTTAAAAGATAAATCTTGACTTTTTAAAGAAAACTTTGATTTCGTGAAGTCTGCTGCTGAATTAAAGAGGATAAATGTCGGATTAAATATCTTAATTCATAATAAAAAATTAAATAGTTGTAAATTTTATTAATTTAACATTTTTTTGGTACAGTATTAATCTTTAAAAATACATAATGGTCATTTGACAAAAACCATCTCGACTGAGCGGATAATCTTCATGACGCGGTTCAGTATTATCTTTTGCAGACGGTGGTGGATTTGTGTCAAGAAAAGAAGACGTGTCGTGTTCAAACCTCACCTCAGACATTTGGCTCCGATCCATGCCCAGAAGTGCGGAAATACGTCGAAGTGGCGTACAAATGTCGACCTAGTAAGTAAAATTGTGTTATACTTTAGTAATCTTTTTATATTCTCGATAATTTATAAACCAAACCGCAACAAAGTGAAAATCGACAAAAGTATTGACAGAAAATATCAAAACTTTTTGTCCGTTTTCTAAAAACATTTCGTATAATTTTCAACCATGTTGTGAAAAAAAAAAGTACGCGTAATCTCATTTTCCAAATTTTGTGATCGTCGATTTCACTCTGACGACATCGCGACGACTATTCACTCTCTCTACTCTAAAACTACATCGGGTCGTTACGTGCATTATCCCTCTTCTATTCCATTAGCTGATTGGTTAGTTTAAAAACCCAACATTGCTCCCGCTTGCACCCAATTTTACCGCGCTTAATTACATCACGTTTTTGCGCTTAAATCCCCGAGTTGCTTTTGTTTTGCCATGTTTTTGTTGTTCCTGAACGAGTTGAACGAGGTTTTCTTTGGCAAGAGACGGCGACCGTCTGGTTCGTCTTCTTTGGTGCTTCTGGTTTGTTTTATGTATTGTTGTTAGAATTTGAAAAAGTTGTTTGATTTTGGTGTTTAATATGAGAAAACGAAGTTGGTTGTTGGAATTAGTCAGTAAATTGGTATGAATAATAAATGATTGAATTTTGGTTTTGAATTAAATTTGACACGTACGAGTCAATTTTAAATTGATGTGTGTGATTGAGAATTACGAAATTGAAATTGATATTGACAGCGTGTCAATTTCATTTTTTGATGTTGGGATTTGACATTTACGTGTTTTGAAGTTTTAAAATGTGACGGTTAATATTTTGTAATTTGATGTCTAATTTGCAGATATCTACATTCGAAAATAAAAAATTCAAAACTTTGAAATTTGAGAAAAATAATATTTTAAAATTGATTTACCACCACTTCAAAAATCGAGATTTTATGAACACAAACTATCCATTTTTCATTAAAAATTAGTCTCTTTAATTTCAATATAACGAGGTTCGACATCTTCACCAACCTTAAAATTTCTGCTTTTGATCACCATCTTAATTAATTTTTCAGGTGAATTTCGCAGCAAGGTGATTTGCGAAGGAAAGGTGCTTCATCTCAAGTGCCACCTCGCCTCTCGTATCGCGATTTATTCGGCCAGTTTCGGCCGCACTCACCACGGGAGTCTCGAATGCCCGCAGCCTGACGGCATCGCCGAAGAAGGTAAATACCAAAATTAATTGACTTCGGTCCATTTCTCTAGTTACACTCTTTTTTTCCACAAACAACAAAAAATATATAATTTCAATTTTATAAATGGGTTTTTAACCTAATTACAACTAAAAATTTTAGTCCCAAAATACCAAAAATCTATTAAATCACATATTCAACTTTTATATACGTATATGTATGTAAATTAGTATAAAATTTTGGTGGTTTAAACTTTAAAGCTTCGTTACAACCAAATTTGATTTTTTCGTTATCGATTTTTAAAATTCGTTATAACCGATCGACTTAAAAATCTACAAGAAAAACAAAGAAACGATTGATATACCAAAAAACAAAAAATATCTTTAAAAAAACAGAAAAAATATTATAATCGTACGATTTGCTCGACTTGGTTTTGCCATCTCGTGCGTAAAAATTCACTTGGGTCAGCTTAAAAATCCACCAAAACCGAATTGGCAAATGGGATTTCGCTCTTCTGGTAAACGCGAGTATTTGGTATTGGATTCGACTTTTTTTCCTTTATTTTTCTTTACTCGAATCTGATTTGGAAACAGACAGACGGAACACATCTAAACGGTAAATTTTAAGAAAAACGAATAATTTGTCGACAATCGATTTTTAGCAAAAGTTTTTACTTGTCGAGTTGCCTTCTCTTTCTTTTAAAACGTACGAAAAATAAATCACGTGACAGTTAAGAAAATTAAATCTTGTCTCGGAGCTTGGCAAAACATCGCATTTTTTACGTTTTTATTCTGGAAATTTTTGTTGTTGTTGTTTTTGATTTGTTTTCTCTTTTTTTTAAGGGTCTGTTTTGTAACGCGTTTTCTTTTATCCCAACTTTATTTTCTTTTTTACTTCTTTTATTTGTGTCGAGTTAAATTCAAAATGTGAAACGAGATCAAAAAGAAAGAAAAATTGAAAAATCGTTCAAATTTTTCTCGAACGAAAATACAGCAAAAAAACAAAACAAAAAATGACTTAAAAAAAAGATCTTGTTTTCTTTGCTTTTGTTTTCTTTTGTATTTTCTTTTCTTTATTTTGACTTTGGTTAATCTTTTCGCTTGAATCTCTCCTTCGCTATTGTAATTGGTTTGCTATTTTTAGGCCATTTTTTAGAGGATTAAATTGAAGGGTTTAAAACTCAGGTAACAACTGTTTTAAAGAAAATACCGACCAGTTGAAGAAACATATTTACACGTACTGAAAACATCTTGTACAAGAAAGTTATATTGAGAATTTCAGATTTAGACAAATGAAGTTCTTAAAATATTGTAATTTAATTTTTCTTGTCTCCACCAATGATTCTGCAAGATTTTCTATGATATCTTTTTTCGATTAAATTTGATGATTTGATGATTATTGAAGAAGAACTAAGCCTTAGAAATATCAGAGTCGAATTTTGCTGAATAAGAAAAGGAGGGAAAGCAGAAGATGTGTAGAAAATTTTGCGGATTTCACGAGGGGGTTTTATGGATGTTGTCACACGAATGGGTGCTCACGTAAATTTTCTCACACCTGGCGAAACGAATGTTGTAGCAACCTGTAGACGCGATATTACACAAAAATTGCGTTCGTAAATTTTACTAAAGTCTGAAACGGTTATTTTCATATTTTCCTACACATGTTCTCGTTTTAACGAATTTTATTCAATTTGGGTGCCTCCAAGATCTAAGTACTTTGGCAATATTCACAATACTATTGTAGATACTTATTACAATTTGATACAGAATATAAAATATAATTTTTAAAGATTTTTACACCAGTGGAAAACGATATATACTGTACTGTTAAAAAAAATTTTTTGTACAATTTTCTTCATTTATCTGGTATCACTTTCTAGACTGTCGCGTAGTGACATAAATAGCAGTGACAACTTATACTAGAAAGTTTCTCATTATCCCAACAAACGTTGACAAAATGTTCGTCATCATTAAAACACTCCAATCTTTCTGTCACCTAAGATCAAAATGTCACAAACTCGGAGAAACTCGTTGTCAAAACGAATCAACTTAATTTCAATTTAATCCAAAAGAACAGCAGCATACAAGTAATTTAAATTCTACAATTTATGCGTGACGTAATTTTTTGTATCTACAGTACAGCAATCTTACATTTTATTATGGTTAATCTTTACTTAAATTTAAAAAAGTTATTTCTTGCAAAATTTGCTTTTAACTTAAATTAAAAGTTTCATGTCGTTGTGGGTAGTGCGGGTAGTAGTAGATAAAAATAAGTCAACATCGATATCAACTGAAAAAGAACAAACGAAGAAGTGCTTCTAATCTACTGAACAGAATGAGTGAAAGTACAGTAGCAGATCTCAAACGTGAAGCTGGAGGATTTATTTGACGTACAAAAAACAAAGGAAAAAGGAAAAGGATGGAGGGAAAAAAACATTGTCTTCTTTTTTGACAAACCATTGGCCAACGGTCAACTCTCTTATTTTTTCAGCTTTTTTGCTCTGCAATGTTGTTAAGACCAGAATTATTGTAGAAGAGGGAATATAATATTTTGTGACGTTTTCTCGTGTCTTGCGTTGTGTTAATTGTGTTTGGGATTTGTTCCACTTTGCGGAAATGAAAATGGATGAAAAATTGGCGGGAAAAATAGCGAGATTGGTAGAAAATGATTGAAAGTAATGGAATGTGATAGACAATAGAAAATTAGATTGGTTGGATAATGATGGATTATGATAAGAAAGTAATAGACAAGTGGTAAAAAATAGTACAGTGAAAATTGCAAAGCAACAATGAAAATATGATGAAAAGTGCATTAAGTACTAAGTAATTGTAAAATTATTGAAAATAGTGGAAAAATTTACAATAAAAAAAGTGTAAACAACATTGAAAAATATTTACTAAAGAACAGAACACTAAACAAATGGTCAAACTTTAATAACACAAATTTTTCCATTTTTTCCCCCGTCCAAAATGTTATCAAGAGTGGAATTATAGTTGACGAGCGAGTACAATATCTTGTGTCTTTCACTCGGCTTGTTAATTGTACAGAGGGCTGCGTTCCACTCGGTTGAAGCTGATCCTTTGTGTCCTCTTCTTTTGTTTTTGGCAGACTGCCAAGCGAGCTATGCAACCGAAACGGTGATGCGAAACTGCCACGGACGACGCAAGTGTTTCATGACTGCCGATTCGGAAACATTTGGCAAACCGTGCGAAGAACCGACGAGGAAATATTTGAGAGTCGTGTATACGTGTGGTAAGTGAATAAAAATAAGGTTCGGAATTAAAAATTTAAAGTATTGGCACAAAAGTGTTTGTTCGTTTGCGCGGAAAAATTGTGATCGTTTTCTTATGAAGCAGTTTTTGAAGTTGTTAACCAGTTCAAGCTGTATTTTCTATGTGAAAATTTTAGTTAAATGTAAAATTACGTTATTATTTCTGTTAAAATCTAGAAAAACTTTTTCAAATGAGTAATTATGGATTAATAGTGCAGTTTCTTAAGGACTAGATAAAAATCTGCCCGCCAAGTGACACCAGATGGAAGCACTCGAAGGAGACGTTGGACTTGATTTGTTGATATTGATCTCTTTTCTTTTTTATTTCTGTTTGTTAAAAAGTTCCCAAGAGAATTTTGAAGGATCGTTATCAAGGAGGAGTGGACAGTGAGGACGATGATGATGAGTCGAGTGAGGGTGACGAAGAATTGGTGGAAGAACCGAGTTATGATCCTTCATCGTCGCCTGAATTGTATGATTCCAGTACGAGACCGTACCCAAAACCGACTAAAGATACTAAAAGAAAACTCGGTAAATTGGCAATTTATTTCAGTATTTTAAATTGTACATTTTTTAATACGTAATTTTCTTGACGTAAAAAAAGTCCAGTTTTTAGGTGGACCTACATCAACGTTAAAATTAAAGATTTTGTAGTTTAATATAAGTAAAGAAATTTTCTTAAAGTTTGGGGAGGTTTGGTTTCGTATTAAATTTTAATTTAAAATTTTGTTTATTGCTTTTAGATGTTCGCGAACCGAGTTTTCCTTCTGCACCCGCCGAGACGAGTAACGAAGATCCGATGGCAGAGTTTGAAAATGAGGAATTTCAAATAAATTGCACGTCACTCGTCACGTTGAGTGAAGAAGATTCAGATCGAGTGATTGGATTCATCAATGAGTGGATCGCCGCGTACAGATTTGTTCAAGGTTTGTGAAATAAATTAATTTCTTTTTTTTTAGGTTATTGGAGTCAATGAGATTTAGAGAAAGAAAAATTGAAGGTTTGAGAAAGTTTGGGAAAAGTTAAGTTCTGAAATTGAGACGAGACATTGCAGGAAAAACTTGAGAGAATTGTGAAGTATGGGAGAAAATATTGAAAAAGTTGAAAAATTAAATTAAAAATTGATAAACGTACTGAAAAAATATTGAAAACAGGGATTTACGAATAATTTGAGATTTTGGTTAAAAAAATTGGAAAGTTGAATAAATTTTTGGGAAACGAATGAAAAGTTGAAAATTATTTTTGTCTTATTATTTCCTTTATTTTATCATGTTTCCAGCAAACTACGAAAAACTCATCTTGTACTTCACGCTCAGTTTCGGTGCGGGTCTCGTCGCGTTTATGGGTCTCGTCATTGGTCGACTCTTAATCATGCGTCGACGGTACAAACGTCGAGCAGAACTCAACGTAACCGATCCTTTACCCGACGCTTTCGCCGAAGAAATATCCGATGTCGACCAAGACATCGGCGACTTAACTCGCCCCGCTGCTCGCGAGGATCCTAGTGTCGAAATTGTGCGTTTCGCGCCTCGTTCGACAATGAGAAGACAAGATTCCGACACAAATCCACGTGCACCAATGAGTCGAAGTCACAGTAACTATTATTACAGTTAGTGCAAGTGAAAAAAAGGAAAATTAAATGACATATTTGAGTTTTTCGACTAAGTCGACAAGGTTTGGCGAATTTTGTCGACTAAAGAAAAAAAGATGGAAATTGTGTAGACTTTCTTCATTGAGGGGATCTTAGTGTGGGGCTGCTCACTCACTTTGCATTTGAAGGTCGACGTTGTTGTCGACGTCGACGGTGGTTTTGTCGGAGAACTTTTTATTTTTAGCTGAAAGTCGACGTGATTATTCACGCTGTCGATGATTTTGTCGACAAAGAGGAATTGTCAACATCAATTTTGGAAAATTGTTGTTTCTGTTTTGAATTTCGTTTTGTTTTGTTTGTTTACAGTTTGAGTTGGTAGGAGCAGAAAAATTGATTGATTGATTGGTTTTTGTGGATGTGGTTCCAAGGATCAGTTTTTGAGATTTATTTTTATTAACTTATCGTTATTTTTAAATTATCTTTTGGTGACTCTTCGCTCAGTGAACATATATCTGCTGCCTGCTTCAATACTTAAGTAAGATTTCTAATTTTGTTTCGACACAAAAAAATCTAATTTCTAAATTTTTATTTGTTTTTTGTAAAAAAATTTCGAGAATTTCAATTGTAGTACTTAATTTGTCGATATTTCGGTTTTAAAATTCACAATTGTGAAAAATTCAGAATTTTAACCAAACATTTTGTCATCATTTTTATTTCAAAATATTATTTTCACTTTTAATTTAATTTAGAAAATCATAGTCGGAGACATTTTTATGAGAATTGCCATCACAGAAATTCATCTTGCGCACAAAGTGTTTCTCTCTTAGTCTTCTTCTGTCGGTTTTCTTTCATCACATACAAAAAAATCAATCGACAATTGTGTTCACTTTAAAAAATACACAAAAATATCTTTTTAGTACAAATTTCTTCTCGTTTAAATATAAACGTATATATATGTATATCTGCATATATATATATATATAAAAAATCAAGAATTCCATTATCTTATGAATTTCCTTTTTCGTGCCTTTTGTTTTCTCTTAAATCTATTTTTCATTTCCGCGTTTTCTTGAGTAAATGAAATTTTCTGATTAAATTTTTTCGCATTTTGCTCACTCACAAACACAAAGTTAAATACTATACTACATCAAACGACAATCATGAGTAATAAAAGATTTAAAAAACAACAAAAACAGAAAAATCACAAAAAAATATGAAAAATTTGTTTTGCAATTTACTTTTATTATGTAAGGAATATTCCAGGCAGTTTTAAATTTTCTTGTGCAAGAAAAACAATGTTTGTAAGAAATTTCCATAATTACGAGACTGAATTACGTCATGTCAGCGATATTCTGCGTCATTGGTGACTTTCAACATGGCTTCTGCACCGATCTAACTATCATCTGAGTACAAAAAGGAAAGAATTACAAGGTTTATTTACTTTATCTTGCAGTTTGACTTAAGTACTTTACATATACCTTATATAATATAAGAAATAAGAGTTCAAATCTAAGTTGTATCACATTCTTGAAATTTAACTTATTCTGGAGTATTCCTTTATTTTCTTACTGTTTAGTACCAAATTTTTACTACATAATTTTTCCTGTGCTTGACCTGCACTTTGTTATTAATAATTTCATCGGATTAAGCACATCAAAGAACCGTATACTAAAATCCCATAGAGTAAGACAAGTGTAAGCAATAAGTATAAAATATGTCCCAAATTTTTACAGAAATTTTTTGAATTTGTTTCGTGGTTTTTTTTTATTATTAATTTATGTATATTATATATATATATATTTAGGAAATAATTTGTATTGGTTAATTTGGGAATGTTTGTGTGATGTCATCCGACGAAACAAAAATCATCGATCCTTGGAATAAGAGAAATTTTTTAAACAGTTTTACGACTTTCCAACATCAGAAAGTTTTTCTAGTCTTGATTTTCATCTTTTGTTGGTGAGTAGGGTACTTAAAATGAAATTAAGAAAAATTAAAATGAAATTGAAGAGAGTGGTAACCAAAGATTAGACAGGGATTTTATGTTATAAGTTATTGTTTAATTTGAGGTGCTGAAAATAGTGCTACAGGTAATAAGAAAAAGAACTAGTTTGAATTTTTAATTTTTATTTGGTTTTGAAATTTGTATTTTGTATTAATCTTTCTCAAAAACAAACAAAAAAAAAAGAACAAAACGTAAACAATTTTTAAGTGGTTAGAAAATATTGAAATAAGAATAAATTTATTGTCAGTTTGAAACTACAAATATTTACTTTATTTAATCTTTTTTATATACTAAAATAATATTACAGATTTAATTTCAATGCCAGGTCAATCTGGTTAATTCAACTTACTCACCACCAGGCGTCACTACCTACCTGATTGCGACGTTTGTATACAGTCTTTGCTTTAAGTTTCCAAGGCAACAGCTCCGCCATTTTGAAACAAAAATGGTGAAGCTACACATCAAGGAAGGAATCACGAGTCAATTTTTGTACGAAACAACCGTAAAAACACCGATTCGAGACATTTTAAAAGATGTAGTAGCTATTTACAACGGTAGGCTTAAAGTAGAGCGGATTTGTTCGGAAATGGAGTTCCTAGCGGATCACGGGACGTTTTTGCCGTTGAACATGCAAGGATTGACGGACGAACAAGTTGAAGAACTTCATTTAGTGGACGAGTGGGCTGAGAAATGTTCTCCGAGTGGTGGTTTTAGAGAAAACAAAGATGTTATCGGTAGAAGAAATGGAAAAGGTGGGCAATAAAATTAAATTTGCGTGATTTTTAAATTTAATATTTTTCCCTTTTTTAATTTTTCTAGCTCCAACTGAAAAAATGGCTGATGTTTTGAAGAGAACAGCATCTGAAGCTAAAAGTATGATTTCTAAGGTAGAAATTTTCTACATTACATAATGATTTACGGCTTAATATTTATTGATGATTTTATTTTAAATATAGAAACAAGTGGACGCTGACGTGTGTTTGACTCAAAGTACGATCGGAAACGCGTTGTCGATTTTACGAGGAGCGGTGATGATAGTTTATCCTATGAATTTACCGGATCACGATCCGATTCGAATGGAATTTGAAAATAGAGAAGATTTAACTGGCACTCAGGTATATTTTTATCTACATTTCAATTTTGATGATAAATTTTGTTTCTGAAAACAAATATTTGAAATTTGGTTTTTATTTTCAAGGCGTCATTGGAAGTGTTTGATCAAACTGTGACTGAAATGTGGTTAGCGGGGAAAGCGTTATTACAAGATAAAATGTTGGAGTTTTATGTAGGAAAAAATGAGAAGAGTAAAATAGTGGTTAAGTTACAAAAGGTTAGATCGATGATTACCAAATTATTTTGAGCTTGTAAATTATTTAAAATTTGGTAAAAATTTGTGAAAATTGTTTTTGTTTTTTAAAATTTGAAATATTATTTGTGTAGAAAGGACATGGGCCTCCGAGTCGTGAGCCGGTATTTTCAGAAGATGAGAAAAAAGAAATGATGATGCACGCGTTTCATAAACAAGAAGAACTCAAGGTACGGTATTGACAAATAAATTGACGGTTTGTTTTAACATTTTATTTTATTATTATTACGTTGTAGAAACTAGCTGAAGACAACGAAGATTTGTACTTGAATTCGGAATGGGCTGATAATTATTCGCTGAAAAAATCTTTCCACGGAGTGCAAAATGTTAGTTGGCTACCCAAATGAAGTCGAGGCTGATTTTTGTTATTGAAGGTTATTTCAATTTCAGTTTATTTCAATCGAACGTTTGTGCACTTTTTATATTTAGTTAATTAATCTTAGAATTAAGTTGACTTTGATTCAAACTGTTATTTATTTAATTAAATATTGTACCAAATAAAAAGTACAACTTATTACACGTTCAAAACGGAATATATTCATTTACTTAAATGGAGAAACTATTGAAATAAAATATTAATAAGCCTCTAACAATTTTTCAGTCTATTAGACAAAAATAGGTATTCGTCTTAACCTTACCCCTTTCTCGGATTTGGTTTCGACCATCGCACTTTGCACCACCGGAATCGCCGTATTTGGCGCGAATTGCAATCGCGAAGCAACTGGACTGATTTCTCCACGTAATAAAATACGATATTAAGACGCTATTTCACATAATCGGACATCATTTTACTGAAAACGATAACTATTTATCAATGACAGTTAACTTTATTTAAAATATTTCGAGTGAATCATCGCTATTTTGATTGCTGGGAAATAAAATGGCGGAAGCTAGGGTTAGTGCGTTGAAAATTTAAAATATAGCAACATCGCTTATAAAGAATACACAGATTTATTCTAAATTCTTATATGTAGGAGGAAAGTGACGATGAAGTACTTTATAACTTTCTTTATACAAATTGTCCCGTAAAGACAGGGACTCGATTTGGACCATATCCCGGAGATGTAAATTTCAGTTTCGATATTGTGTTTACTGTAAATTTATAATTTATATTTATCGTAGGATGCAGAAGAGGGACGGTTTAAAAACTGGATGCAGTCTGTACAAAGAGTTCGTAGTAAAAACGAAGCAAACTTAATCGTTGTTGAGGAAGATGGCAAGACATATTTTGAAGCAATTAGATTCATCCCTGCAGAAAAATGTCTATTTTTATGGATTGATCCCGAAACATCGCACCAAATTTTGAATAGTAATTAAGTGTGATGTTCGAGTTAAAAAAATAACAAATCGTTTAATATTTTTTTCTCAAATCTGTTAGATTTTCAACCTGATCCATTCGAACATGATTTACCCGCGAACGCGCTACATTCTTCACCCGATAATAATTGTGTGTCTGAAACCAATTCTACTGAATGTGTAGTACCAGATCATGTGATAATGGACTCCACTGATCTTAATGAGCCCAGTACCAGTCAGTTTTCGGATAATTACAGTTCATTTGAATTTTCTGTTGATGAGTCTTCTGTTAAACCTACTCCCAATTTGTTGTTTAAATGTCATCTTTGCACTTGCCGTTTTGACGATAGTCAAATTTTTATATCTCATCTTTCGACGCATAATCCAAGTTCTCAGTACTGCGGACGATATTAAAAATTATAATTTTTGTATTGTTTTTTACAATCGTATGGAGGCAAAATCTGCCATTTTGGTCGAATATTGATAATTTTGTATTAATTTCGGTGGTAATGGCGTGGAACTGCTGACGTTATTTGTCCATACGAATGATGGATAACTGTTGTGCTCTAGGCCGAGTTGAGAGGGTAAATGGTGATGATAAAATTTTGTTTATTTAATCGTATTTTTGTTTTTGCTCGAAGAATCGTTTCGGTGCTAAATAAAATGGTTTTTTATTCGAAAATAGCCTGAAATAATTTAATAGTGCGTTGTCAACTCCGGTTAAACTGCAGGCCAGACCATCTGGAATAATTTCAGTAGACAATTCAGTGCTCTCGAAGCTTTCATCAGAAAAACCCAGATTTTTTGGTATGCCAATTTTTCGTAAATAAGTTTTCATTAATTTTTTATCGTTTTCGAATAGTTACAGAAAGTAAGGATATGTAAACTCGGAAGTGCGCTTTTCGGTTGCAGGGAAAACAGCGCCTAAAAAAGGGGAAAATTTTTTAAAATATAAAACTAGGTTGCGGTAGAGTCGGAAAATGTCAGCAAAATTACCGTCTTTGGTTTCTGAAGACGAGCAGATCTCTTCTGATGATGGAGAAACGTTTCCCGATGTTTCAAAATCTGCTTTCCCGTTTTCGCGCAGATCATCAGCAGTCGTTAAATTTTCATCCATTTCGTAATCAGTATCTTCTCCGGATTCAGGCTCGGCTTTACCGGTATTCTATCCGCATGTGAACACCGAGGTTTGCGCATCTCGCACATTAGGCGCACTGCATACATTGTAGCCACCAACTCCCAAACAACAAAACCACACTGTTTTAACCGCCTGGTAGATTCGTAATCTGAGCGTTAACTTCGGCCGAAAATTTTTTTCTAAAAACCCTGGATTTTCTTTATTTTCAGTGAAAAATTTGATAAGTGAAAATAATTTTTTTCTTCAAAACGGTGACATAGAGAGCAAAACTACGACTTGGATGGTAATCAGGAAGGTAAAACGCATCCGATTATGTAAAAAAATCAGCATCAAAATTTTTGGCTATTTTTCGAAAAAACACCAAGGGGTTAGCCTTAGTGTTTTTCAAAAAATGGCCAAAAAATTTTGTGCCGTTTTTTTTGCATTTTCCGATTCGTTTCGATCTACTGAGTTGATTTATCACGTTTTTTTCGTAATCTGACCGTTAATTTCGCCCCAAAAAGTTTTTGTAAAAACCCTGAATTTTCTTTATTTTCAGTGTAAAATTTAAGAATGAAAAGAATTTATTTCTACAAAACGGTGACATAGAGAGCAAATGTACGACTTGGATGGTAATCAGGAAGGTAAAATGATTCGGAATATGCAAGAAAAACGGCAACAAAATTTTTGGCCATTTTTCGAAAAAACACCAAGGGGTTAGCCTTAGTGTTTTTCAAAAAATGGCCAAAAAATTTTGTGCCGTTTTTTTTGCATTTTCCGATTCGTTTCGATCTACTGAGTTGATTTATCACGTTTTTTTCGTGATCTGAGCGTTAATTTCGCCGCAAAAAAATTATTTTTAGTCTAAACTTTCACCGGTTTTGATCAGGTGTTTTAAAAACTAAATATTGCAGTTGGTAACACTAGAAATTTGTACATTAAGTGCGCGCATGTTTTATCTTTTG
>JAQIWS010000240.1:0-32889 GCA_034696085.1 Stigmatogaster subterranea | reverse complement strand
GGTATTGACACGGTGTGATCGAAAATTAGTTTTTCAGTTTCCTTCTCTTTAAGAGCACGGTTTGAGTTCTAAGTAAAATTTGATGTCTTGTGATTAATACATCCGATTTAATTACGGAGAAGTTGATTCAGATGATTTTAGTAGAAATTGTTTGAATGCGGATGTCACGCAAAAAGTTTTGACGAGTCACTTAGACTATTAATGAAAGTATCAAAGAAACCTTGCGGTTACGTCGAGTTTTGTTTTAATTGTATATTTGGTACAGTACAAAAATATTGCAGTTACATATTGATAATATTAAATTCCATGAAAATTTTACATGATCCAGCACCACTTTTTTTTGTGTAATAAAGAAATGGATAATGTTTAATTTGTTAGTTTTTTGGGATAAATATGGATTAATTGATTTAGTAATGAGTAAAATGTGATGTTAAATTTTAGTTAAAACCTTGGTTGGGACTCGACTGGCATTGAACCTGAACGTCGTTCACTACAAACCAAAACCAAAAACAAAGTTACAGTGGTCCAATATCTTACTAAATGTTCAGTAAAAGTCCAAAAATCCGAACTACTTAAGTTTTCAAAAAAGTCCGGATTTTCGGGTGGACAACCCGATAATCCGGATTTTCGAACCTGTCCGAATGTCAAAATTTTTCCTTGCGGTCGAATTTTTATCAAAATTCTTACTTAAATGTGAAGTTTTATAAAAAATTTTCATTAAATTTAAACACCAAAATTACTGTCTGAGAATTCGGAATATTCGAAAATCCGGATTTTTGGACTTCTACTATACTGCATAAACAAACTCACATTGAGATCCAAGCATTGAGCGCATTCGGATATTATTGCTATTAAAAGGTAGTCCATAGGCACGTTTCATATCAGCCTGCGCAGGTCCAGCCTGATTTGGCGCTTGGTGAGTTGCCCCTGTAAAAAAAATTGTACAAAAGTTTTATTTAATCACCAAACGTTACAGAAATTTGTAAATCCACGTGAAAATCCGAAGTTCACGTACCAGCCTGTTGATTACGCATTTCTTCCACCCGTATCAGAGGCATACAGACCGGGCAATTCACTCGACTGCAGTTCTTCCAGTGGGAGATTATAAGCCTGGAGGAGGCACAGTAGGGCACTGGACACGTCTTGCCCGCCAGACAGGTGGTCATGTGGTTTAAAATGTTTTTCATCGTGCGACAGTGCGGCAGCGAACACTGCTGAACGCCATTTGGCTGACTCTCGCGCCGCTGACATTTGTTGGCGTGCAGCAAAACAACCAACTGCTGCTGAATCAGCCTTCTCTTCTCCGGATCAACCGTTGGTGTGGTGCCACCAACAGTGGCTGCATTTTGCGGCGTAGGAGGAATACCAGCTTGCGGAGCAGGTTGCTGCATTGCTGGCTGCAAATAAACCGAAATCAAAAGTTTCAATATTTTTGTTTGTTTGTTATCTTAAATATTTTCAGTCTTATGCTTAAAAATGTACTGTAGAAATCCAAAAATCCGAACTCCAGAAATCCAGATTATCCGAGAATCCAGACTACTCGAGTTTTTAAAATAGTCCGGATTTTCGGGTGGACAATCCGGACCTGTCCGAATATCAAAATTTTTCCTTACAATAGATTTTTTGTCAAAATTCTTTGTAAATTTAAAATATATTAAAATTATTCCTTAAATGTGAAGTTTTATCAATATTTTTCGTTAAATTTAGACATTAAAATTACTGTCTGAGAATCCGGATTGAGCAAATTCCCCGAGTGGTCCGGATTTTTGGACTTCTATTGTAACTCAATCACGTGCAACTTTCTAAATCCAAAAAATCTTTCCAACTTTTCTTTTAACTCTTTTTCTTGAACATTTTCGACTAAAATAATTCGTTAATACCGATTTCAAATCGTCCAACATAAATATAACAAATTTTTCCTACGAAAAATTTCCAAACGTCCACTTAACTTTTTTCACCGACTCAATTCAACTCATTTTTCCTCACCGTCGTTGTTGTAGAATCGATGGGCGCCTGATACCTCGCCGGCATCCCCATCGCATTGACGGGCGGTCCCTGAACCGAAACCGCGGCCATCGACGAGATCAAGGATTGCATGCTAGACGTTAAAGTCGCCATTGACACTCCAACCCTAGACGGCAAATTGAAACTGTGATATGGACTCCCCGCATTTACCGTCTGCTGGAGCTGACTTAGACTCAGGGCACCGGGACCCTAAACACAATTTTCAATTAAATCAAATCAAACCACCAACAAATCTCAAAAAAATACCAAAAACCACAACTCACCTGCATCCTTAATCCGGGTTGATCAGAATTCATAGACGGATGACCTACGCTTTGGTGAGGCGAATTAGACTGCGTCGACATTGCACCGGTTATTACGTTCCCGTTGGCGTTTATAGCCACATTGGCCGGTACGGTACCTTGTCCCATAGCAGCGTTACTCATCCCCACATGCGGTCCGTTCATTAACTGAGTAGGGATCTGCTGCTGGGACGAATTCGGCTTCTGCGTTAACTGTAAGTTCCACAATAACATCACTGTATTATCTCACAATCTTCGTAACAATTTTATCGAACACTTCGTAAATTATTAATCCGATACTGAATGCGTTTAACTAAAGACTAAAGTCAAGCGTTGCTTTTGTACTTCTTTGTCTCTCAGGGACGATATAGTCCGCGCAACGTCACTTGTCGTACCTCAGCAGTGGAGCAGTTCCACTTTTCTACTTTTTAGGGATGGTAATACTCCCTTCCCCCTACTCTAACCCCTTTAGCTCAAACACTCTTGCCCTTTTATCCCCTCGTGTGGGTGGTTTTGAACTCACCCCCTTCAGAGGGTATGACAAGTTACATTGCGCGAACTATACCACTGTGTGATCAACTGTAGCACCTGGGGCAATATTTTTTCGTTTTTGTTTCCGTGCACGCTGAATATTTTTCTCAGTGGATTTAAAAAAAAAAGTTTGTTGAAGAACTCACTAAATTTATTTATTATAATATTTATTATCCAATTTAATGGATACATCATAAATTTATAAATCAACCTTACACGAAATGCGTTATGAATCATGCTAGCGACAATCAACAGTGTTAGGATGTTTGTTTCCATTTGTGTATGGTGTAAAAGGTTGATTTGTAACATATCTCATTCAAGACGATTTTTAAGTTTTTAGAGTCGATGCTGAAGTACGTTTTATAAAAATAGAAATGGGAACGAATGAATAATTTTTTTTTGTCAAAACCCACCCCTACTCCCACTGTTTGGTGACCTCACTAAATTCAGCAACTAAACTGATTTTGCAACGACGCCATATACTCATCACATACAATTGAACCAGTCTGCGAGACTTTGAAAACTGGCCTACGGAGCTCAGTAAAATCATCGCACACAATTGAACCTGTCTGCAAAATCTTGAAAGGTGAAACGTCGTGCAAAGTTGTTAGTTAATTAGCCTCGCTACGATCCCAACCAAACTGAACTTTTTTAATAACCCAGTACAATTGAACTATGTAACCTTGTTACAGACATTAACAGGAACATAATGTACGTATGTTTAGTTACCCAGATATCCGCGACCGGAAATTTGCCGTCAGAATTTTCTTTTTAAGTTTCCACTGCGCGCGATACACTACAGTAACGACACTGCGATATATCGCTGAGTTGGCTGTAAGCCAGTGATAACGATAACGGATACCGGTATTTGTTTTTTGGTGTTATTTCACATAAATAATTTTTTGTAAACGGTGAGAATGATGATTGAGTTATTGCGCAAATATGTGGATATGTTAAAAATGTATTATATTAATATACTCATACCGCGTGAGTCGTTTAGCTAGGTAGATTCGTTCCAAAAATCCCCTTCGTTATGAGATACTGTACAAGATTAAAGTTGTTCTTTCACTTCAGTTTAGTGTTGTAAGGAATAACTCCAGGTTTCGTCACGAAAATACAAAAACGTCAATCACCAAAACAAAAATTTCTTTCCAGTAATTAATATTTTAGGATGGCTACTTAAAATGTTAATTTTAGTTGACTGTAAAGTATCATAAATTTAAGTCCTGAACTCATTACTTTGTATTTTTTTTCACTTTTCTATTCCCCCAAGTAAGAGTGTTTCGTAATTAAAACAGCATTAGTTGCTTTTTTACGCTGCAGGACGTAAATTGTTTCAAGGGTTGTTATCACGTACTAAAATTCTTAAACATTAAATTAAACAAATTGATAACTATTTGCAAGTACAGTACCGTTGACAGTATTTATTTACATACCACAGCGCGTTGAATCATTAACTATACCTTGGTCGTCCAAGATTATAAGTAGGTAGAAAATAAAGTCTTGCGATTTGTCATCAGACGATGACACATTGGACTGTGCCCGATGGAAAGAGAATAGTTTTACTAGCTGAGGTGACATAAATTTTAATGTTGGGAATAAATAAGAATTACGTCACGAAATTAAAATTTTATGGTCGATTTTTATTTTTGGGGTCGTTTAGTTAATCTTAGTTGCTCAAGTATTCCATCGTTTGTCGTGTCCATTACCGCTGCCACACAGGTTAAAATATGTCGAAATTTGAGATAAAATTACGAGGATTTATAATATTTTGTTGAATTGACGCTCTCTTGACTGAGCTAAGCGATGAGCAAGCCAAGTATGTAGGGCTCAACAAGGCGGGACCTTTTAAGCTTAATTATTACAGGTTTTGTTGTTTTTCTACAAATTTGGAAAATATATTGGTGTATTTACATTTATGTCTTTTTCTAGGTATTAATCGCAACTTACCTAATCTACACTGGATATTTTTTTTGGGCCTTGTCTCATGAGGTGCCGTGTAGGAAAGTATTACCAAAAAAAAAATGTTAAAAGACAAAATGAGACCGCAGTAGCCTTCCAATTTAACAACCAAAAAGAAAAGAAAAGAAAATGGTATATATATATGCTATATGTTACAAAAAAAATACAATTACAAAAAAAAAAAAACATGTCGGCCAAAATGTAGTGAGAAAATTGGCAAAAATGGGGCTGGAAACGCAAATCATGGAAAAAAGTTTTTGTTTTGGTTTATTATTTTTTATTATGTGTAATAATTTGTAATTATTTAGGTTTTAAGATTTTTACAGTCTCAAAAATATTTTTTTATTATCATTATTTTAAAATATGGGAAAATGTTCTGAATTCCAACATGGCGTAGATGTTTAATTTTTGTTAAGGTGATGGATTTAGTTTGTGTGGATAATGTCTAATTTGTTAGTTTTTTGGGATAAATATGGATTAATTGATTTAGTAATGATTAAAATGTGATGTAAATTTATTAATTATTACTATTGTTTAAATTTTAGTTAAAACCTTGGTTGGGACTCGACTGGCATTGAACTTGAACGTCGATCACTACAAACAAAAACCAACAACAAAGTTATAGTGGTGCAATATCTTACTAAATGTACAGTAAAAGTCCAAAAATCCGAATTACTTGAGTTTTCAAAAAAGTCCGGATTTTGGGGTGGACAACCCGATAATCCGGACTTTCGAACCTGTCTGAATGTCAAAATTTTTCCTTACAATCGAATTTTTTTCAAAATTTTTTGTAAAATTTAAAATATATTAAAATTCTTCCTTAAATGTGAAGTTTTGTCAATATTTTTCATTAAATTTAAACATTAAAATTACTGTCTGAGAATCCGGAATATTCGAAAATCCGGATTTTTGGCCTTCTACTATACTCTATAAACAAACTCACATTGAGATCCAGGCATGGAGCGCATTCGGATATTGTGTTGGTCACAGGCGCGTTTCATAGCCTGCGCAGGTCCAGCCTGATTTGGCGCTTGATGAGTTGGCGCTTGGTGAGTTGCTGCTTTAAAAAACCAGTACAAAAGTTTTATTTAATTACCAAACGTTACAAAAATTTATAAATCCACGTGAAAATCCGAAGTTCACGTACCAGCCTGTTGATACGCCGTTCGTTCGCCTGTTTCAGAGGCAGACAGACCGGGCAATCCACTCGAATGCAGTTCTTCCAGTGGGAGATTATATGCCTGGAGGAGGCACAGTGGGGCACCGGACACGTCCTACCCGCCTGACAGGTGGTCATGTGGTTTAAAACGTTTTTCATCGTGCGACAGTGCATCTGCGAACACTGCCAAACTTCGCCATTTGGCTGACTCTCGCGCCGCTGACAATTGTGGGCGTGCAGCAAAAGAACCAATTGCTGCTGAATCAGCCTTCTCTTCTCCGGATCAGTCGTTGGTGTGGTTCCACCAACAGTGGCTGCACTTTGCGGCGTAAGAGGAATACCGGCTTGCGGAGCGGGTTGCTGCGTTGCTGGCTGCAAATAAACCGAAATCAAAGGTTTCAATATTTTTATTCAGGTTTGTTGTCTTAAATTTTTTCAATCTTACGCTTAAAAATGTAATGTAGAAGTCCAAAAATCCGAACTCTAGAAATCCGGATTATCCGAGTTTTCAAAAAAGTCCGTATTTCGGGTGGACAATCCGAGAATCCGGACTTTCGGACCTGTCCGAATGTCGAAATTTTTCCTTACAATCGAATTTTTGTCAAAATTCTTTGTCAAATTTAAAATATATTAAAATTATTCCTTAAATGTGAAGTTTTATCAATATTTTTCGTTAAATTTAGACATTTAAATTACTGTCTGAGAATCCGGACTGAGCAAATCCCCGAGTGATCCGGACTTCTGGACATCTACTGTATCAACACTCATAAAACTCAATCACGTGCAACTTTCTAAATCCAAAAAATCTTTCCAATTTTTCTTTTATCTCTTTTCTTAAACATTTTCAACTAAAATAATTCGTTAATACCGATTTCAAGTCGTCCAACTTAAATATAACAAATTTTTCCTACAAACGAATAATTTTTTTTAACCTTCCACCAACTGCAAAAATCAAATCTCACTCATTTGTCTACTTCAAAAAAAACTCAAATACACCTTCAATTTAACATATTTCTTACTCCTCCGAACAATTTCCAAACCTCCACTTAACTTTTTTCACCGACTCAATTCAACTCATTTTTTCTTACCGTCGTTATTGTAGAATCGACGGGCGTCTGATAACTCGCCGGCATCGTCATCGCATTGACGGGCGGTCCTTGAACCGAAGCCGCAGTCATCGACGTGATCGAGGATTGCATGCTAGACATCGAAGTCGCCATTGACAGTTCAACCGTAGACGGCGAATTGAAACTGTGAAACGGACTCCCCGCATTTTCCGTCTGTTGGAGCTGACTTAGACTCTGGGCATCGGGACCCTAAACACAATTTTCAATTGAATCAAATCAAATCAAACCACCCACAAATCTCAAAAAAATACCAAAAACCACAACTCACCTGCATCCTTAATCCGGGTTGAGCAGAATTCATAGACGGGTGACCTACGCTTCGGTGAGGCGAATTAGACTGCGTCGACATTGCACTGCTTATTATGTTCCCGTTGGCGGTTATAGCTACATTGGCCAGTACGCCACGTCGTCCCATGGCGGCGTTACTTATCCCCAAATGCGGTCCGTTCATCAAATAATTAAGGATCTGCTGCTTGGACGAATTCGGCTGCTGCGTTAACTGAAAGTTCCACAATAACGTCACCTTTTTTGTCAAAACCCTCCCCTACTCCCACTGTTTGGTGACCTCACTAAATTCAGCAACCAACTGATTTTGCAACAACGCCATATATTCATCACACACAATTGAACCAGTCTGCAAGACTTTGAAAACTGGACTACCGGAGCTCAGTAAAATCATCACACACGATTGAACCGGTCTGCAAAATCTTGAAAGGTGAAACTGGACAACCGGAGGACAACACGTCGTGCAAAATTGTTAGTTAATTAGCCTCGCTACGATCCCCACCAAACTGAACTTTTTTTTTGCTACCAAAAATAATAACCCAGTACCATTGGACTATGTGACCTTGTTACATAGTCCAAGTTACCATGTACCTTGTTACATACATTAACAGGAACATAATGTATGCATGTTTAGTTACCCAGATATCAGCGACAGGAAATTTGGTGTTAGAATTTTCTTTTTAAGTTTCCACTGCGCACGGTACACTACAGTAACGAAACTGCGATAAATCGCTGAGTTGGTTGTTAGCCAGTGATAACGATAACGGATAACGGATACCGGTATTTGTTTTTTGGTGTCATTTCACATAAATAACTTTTTGTAAACGGTGACAATGGTGATTGAGTCATTGCGCAAATAGGTGAATATGTTAAAACAGCAGTAGTTGCTTTTTTACGCTGTAGGACATAAATTGTTTCAAGGGTTGTTATCACTTAACTAAAATTCTTAAACATTAATTTAAACAAATTGATCACTATTTGCAAGTTCCGTTGACAGTATTTATTTACATACCGCAGCGCGTTGAATCATTAACTATACGTAGATAGAAAATAAAGTCTTGCAATTTGTCATCAGACGGTGACACATTCGACTGTTTAACTCGTGGCAAAAATTAATTTATTGTTTGGCTCGAGGATGCACTAGTTTAGGCATTATGATTTATTCTGTATTGGCGATTTACAACTTTTAAACTGTACATATTCAGTCTAATTTCGATGTAATCGGACGTTAGCAAATGGTAACTGCTTTCAGAAAAATGCTGCCTCAGATTAGATTAAAGTAAGTGTAACATTGAAAATAATATAAGTCAGTGTGGATGGAATGAGCTGTGTCTATAAATAACGCCTAATTTTCTGTAGTGTTGCAAATTGCGTTTAAGTAAAAAAAATTCAAACGTCTTCGGAAAAAGTGTTAACAGGTACGTAGTATTTAACAAGAGAAAAAAATTGAGTAATTTAATAAACAGAAATCGATTGCACAAGAAAATTAAGCTTTGTAACACAAATTATATATTTTAAACTAGACACAATGATGAAGTACTTATCCTGATTCCTGAGACGTGCTGATCCACCTCATAACCGAAACATCACATTTGGAGATTGAGAAGAACTTACGTAACAGTTTAACTTTAACTAAGAAATAATCAGTAATTAATTTATTTTTGTTATTTAAGGTATTTTTCAACCATAAATTCTCAGAAAAGGATAGCAACATTTTATAGAATTTGATTCGTAACTTTGCGTTGGTTCTCAACGAATTTGTCACTCAAGCAAGAATTATTCAAAACTAAGTGTAGTGGAATGGATTCATCTCAGAAACATTCGCATAGAACCAAAAAAACTACTCAGGTGCAACAATCGAGTGCAATAAATTTGAAAAATCACGCTAACAAAAAACATTCAAACAAAAAATCACACAAACACAATTTATGTTCGTATAAAACTGCTAGGAGAGAAAATCACTCGAATGAAAAATCATTCAGATGTCATTTATGTTCTTTTAACACTTCGTACAATTCAAGTCTAGTAAGACACATTAATTTACACACAAAAGAAAAGCCATGCAAATGTCACCTTTGTTCATACAAGTGTACTAGGTTTGATCAATTAAAAACTCACTTAATGATTCACACAAAAGAAAAACCATACAAATGTCATCTTTGTCAACACAAATGTGCAAGGATTGGACATTTAAAATCTCACATAATGACTCACACTCATGAAAAACCATACAAATGTCATCTTTGTCCTTTCAAAACTGCTAGGTTTGAACATTTAAAATCTCACATAATGATTCACACTCATGAAAAACCATTCACATGCCACGTATGTCATTTTAGCAGTGCGTATAATTCAAATTTAATAAGACACCGAAGAACTCACTCAAATGAAAAGCCACGCAAATGAATTATTTGTAGCCATATTCAGCTATAAAACAGCTCAAAATGCAGCTTTTACAAAAACTACCACAGAATTTACGCAGTTCGTGAACCACTCAAAGCTCGGATGCGAAATATTAAAATGTTATTATTAGTTGTGTTTATTATCTTATGTATTTAAAAATTGTTGTTATCGTTAAATAATTTCTTTTAGCATTTAATGAATCGTTAACCAAATATAACCATGTGCTGCAGTTGTAACAGTTACAAAGAATTGTAAGAAAAGTTACAGTAGGTTGTAGGCACAAAAGCTGTTGTAATAATAATTAATAATTATTTATTTATTTCTTTTTGCCTCTGGCATTTCTTTAGTACGAGTAAATAAAATATTTACCGAAAATCAAGCAAAAACTGATAACTATATTTATTCCCACTGACGTAACATGCGGACCAAGAAAGAGTTGGCTTCCCAGAATGACAATTCTGACGTCACAAGCAATGCGCTGTGCACTCTGGGGAACATGCGGCCATGTTGACAAGTATTATTTGGATCACGATTTGTTGTGAAAGAATGAAAACGAACCCAGCAAATTGCAGTCAGCGTTGCAACTACGGACCTTGTTTTTGTACAATTGTACAAATTGATCTTTTGTGTCGTGTCAACAAAAGAAGATTAATTTAAATACCATAAAATAATGGAGAGTGTGTCCTTCACCGGTACATTGAAACCGCCTCATGACTGCCAAGAAAGGACGTCTGAAAGGTAAATCAATTTTTTTTTTAATTTTCAAATATCCCTGTACAAACGTCGTATTTAGTTGCTCTGTTAATTTCTTTATCTTATTGATATTACTGTACATGGGAAGGCGTATATTGTGTTTTTATGGTATAGTGGTTAATTATCACATTCACCTAATACTCAGAACACTGTGAAACCGTTTTATTACTTTTTTTTTTTTTTTAATATACTGTATTCAAAAAAGTACAGCAAACGAGAAAATATATTTAAGTTTTTGTGCTAGCATAACGCTTACACTGCTTACGCGAAATGTGGTTACTGTTGGTACTCTATACAATTTGGATAGAATTTTAAGTTACAACACATTATTATTTAAAACATACCAAAAAATTGATAGAATTGAACCAACCCTATTTCTGTTCTCTTCAAGCCATAAATGAAAACAAATTACGGAGTGTTAAGAAACAATTGACACACTAAGTAAATGTTAACAAAAATTTGTTTATCAAAGGGTAGTTTCCACCTTGCATTTTAAGAATTATACAAATTACAGTATTTCAATCTGTTTTGATCAATAAATCATGTTCTCAGTCTCTAGCTGCAGATTAAAACACTTGGTACCAACTGGATGCTAAAGTAATATTTTCTGTTGTATTGTTATCGGCTTCAATAGAGACACTTTCTTTCATATAGATATCTCGGGTACCTGCCAGATATAATTCTGATGAAAATCCCTCTGGAATAAATTCTACATTCCCAGTTTCGCATTTATATAACATCAAACGATCCCTCTTTCTGTACACTACAAATGAATCATCACAACTTGCAAGAATAGGCGTTGCGTTTGCTAAATACAAATCAACATTCTTTTCCCACGTTTGAGTACTTGTATCAAAAGTTACCAAGTGACATTTTTCATTTGAAAAAAATAATTTTCCTTTACAAGCTACTCTCAGACACTTTGACCATATGTGATGCAGTGGTTGAGTAGAAACACTCTCAACGTACCATTTTTGACGTTTAAAATAATACCGGTAAAGAAATTTGGTACAACGATTGTATAAATACAACTTTTCACCAACTGACATTATGGCACTTTGATCGTCATTACCACCTGGCAAAGTTATCGTTGTCCATTGCTCGGTTAAAGTACAATACTGCGCTATTACGTCCTTACTTAAAAAACAGAACGTATTACCAACTTTTACACCTCGGAGAGGTTTTTGTAAAAAAGTACACCCTATGACGAAATAACCCTCACACAAATCATAAGCAATTATTCTACCATCACTATTATGCGTGAAATAATGAGGTTTACCACATGCATCCAATAACATATAAAGAGAATTATATTGCGTACATGAAAATCTTAATGATATAATTTTACCCCAAGCTTTTTCTTTAAAATCATAACATTGAACTTCTTTAATGAATTCTCCATTCTGAGCAGTGATTAAACACAAGCACATCTGCATTGTTTTGGTTGGATTTTTGGAGGATGAATGTGAGTCTTCGGATTTCTCTCTTGATGCAGAAATTGGTTTTTCAGAAAACGGTGATTTGCTGTCAGAAACGTACAGACGTTCAATTGCCTCGTTGATTAACCTTTGTTTCAATTGGTCGAAATCTATTAATAGTTTGTTTTGAAGAAGATTTTGCAGGTAGTGATTAGATAATTTTGATATGTCAAGTTGTTCGATGAATTTTAGTGCATTATTCGATCTCCATTGTAGTTTGAACTGACCCCATTTGACAATTGCAGATACGATGGTATCAGTTTGCACATTTTTGTCAACAGAAACTTGAATAAAATTTTCCATTTCTGTCTTACTTAACTGAAAAAATGATTCCTTTTCCAGGATGTCTTCTAAGTGATCAATCATAAATTCAATTATCTTTTCAATAGCACGTCGTTTTCCATATTTTTTAGTGATTTTTAGTTGAAATAGAAAATTGTCAATCGACAGTGAATTGACAAATACTGACCAGTAATGATCAAAAAGCAGACTTATTTTCATAACGTGTGCAAGTTCAAGAATATCCTCAACTAAGCTTAAATCTTCACTCAAAATACCAGGTATTTCACCGGTATAAAGAAAATCGACGACAATTTGCATCGCTTGAGCTTTAAAGTGGAACTGTATTTTGTCAGTACTCTTCATAAAAATCATCTCAAAGAATGGATTCATTGCGCTGAGAATTACTTTGTGAGCCAAAACAATCCCTCCTACGCAATGCAACTCAATGTCAGACATTTTGCCGGTCGTCCGCAGATTTTTTATTGCATCCATAATTGCTATATTCTGCTTTTGCTTCATTCGTTTTGCCATTTTTTCTTCTTGATAAAAATTGCAAGCAATTTGAGTTGGTAATTTAAAATATTATTACCGTGTCTTAATAGTTTATACTGGTATTACCTTTGGTGACGAAAAGTAGGAAGAGATTGCGCGATTGTAGAATAATCCAGTAAAAACAGAAACTAAAACTAAAAATTAGAAGTTTCGTGACAAACTGATTAAAACAGCTGACTTGATTGACCTTAACAATTTATATCAACAGTAATTAATTATCCTACCGCTAGATAGCGGGAGTTGCCCGCCATTTTCTGTCCGACTTACAAATCTGCCTCTTACAAACCACCAAATTAAAATTAAACACCTTAGTTCTGTTGCAGCAATGTCACAAATCTTCAAAGTTGAACTCTGATGTATTATAATATTGGAAACTTTATTTGGAAAAATGACAACACGTACGGCGTAAGAGTTTTTGTGGTGACGGTGGATGAATTTACGTAACCAGAAATTTTGTGATTGCTTTTAATATGATAAAGTGATTACGGTATAGGTGAATTTATCGACTGATAAAATTGATCGCCCTCGCAATTGGCCATCTCAGAAATAAAAACTTTAATTATCTTTCACAGGCGTGTTTTAGCTACAGTATATTCAATGTAGTCGACATTTTACAATTATTTCAGCTGTCATATTAAGCATAAACCACAAATTTTCGGACCCGGAATGGAAAAACTTTTATTACAGTATATAATTATTTTGTTTGTCATTGATTGAGGGCGTTATTAAAAAGCTCTAAAAAGCATAAAATTTTAAAAACTGTTTTTGAGACCAATTTTTTTTATTTTATACGAAAGGTGCAAATAAAAGGCTACTTTACACACCTGACAATGCTCAATGTAAATACCTATTTTTTTTGGCGTGATACCTTACTGAGGAGGAAAATTGAAAAAGTAGTAAAAATTATGTATAGTGTACTGTACATTTCGGCACCACCTGTGGCACAAAAAAGTGCAAAACAACAGTATCTACCTGTTTTACACCATTATTTCAATAGCTGAGCTCTTAATTTTATTTTACTGTTCCGTTCCTGCCAGAAAAAAATGTATTTTTAACAATTTGATTAAAAATAGAGATAAATATAGAATCCAACGGTGAAATCACCGTTAACTAGGTACGTCGACTAAATTTCGAAAACGATCTCTTAATTTCAAGTTCTGGCACAAATTCAGTTTTCTTCAGGTAAAATAAATATGGTATAACGAGAGTCAATTAACTTTAAAAAAAAATTTAAGTTGTAACTGTGAAACGTGTCCAAAGATTTTTTCTTTTTTTCTTAATTGTACTTCATTTTATTCAAAAGGTTTTCCTTTTATCTATTTGTTGAAAAGACGTTCCAAATTTTTGGAGTCGACGCTAAAAAAGTTTTAAAAATAGAAATGAAATCGAATTACACGTTTTTTTAAAATTTTATTTGTGGTCATGGTACACTCAAGCCAACAAACAGATTAAAATTTAACAGAAATCAATTTAAAAAAATTTGTTACAATAATTGTTACAATCTAATCCATTAAAACTTCTACAATCTACAAAATGGTACATGAAAATCTTGCGGGAAGTAAGGAAATGCTTACAATATGATTAATACGATTAAAATCAGTTGAAAATTTGTCGGTGGTGGTATGTTCAATTCTAAATCTTAAAAAATTACTGAAATCTTTTCCCGCACACTCAAGAACAACAAAGTGTAACGTATTCAGATTGTTTGATTCAATGTGCAATGTTTGAATTTTCTTATTGCTCACACACGAGAGAATCGAGTTTAACGTCGGCTCAAAATTTCCCCCATTAAAAGTAGCTTTATGGAGAACAATAATTATATTGAGAATATTTAGTTTTTTAAGCTTTCTTGTGTTAATTAAATCTGCAACTCTGCGGATTAAATCAAAAGCGCATTCAGTGCAGTCGTCTCTCCATTCCAATTTCAGTTGAATGATCTTTTCTAGCGCTGAACATTTAACAATAGCGTTCAGTGCATCTTCGTCAAGATTTTTCATAATATTAAGTGACAATATTTGTATTTGAGTAAACAAAGACAAGTTTTTGAATAGTTCCTCACATGATACATTTGAGTGCAACATCAAAGTCAGTTCTTTCAATGAATTCCACCCTTCCCAACGTGAACTTAAACTGATCTGTATGTCAAAAATATATTTATCGTCACAGTACAATATCTCTGGAGCGACTGACCTATGCACATCGCTGTTATAAGTGCATGTTCTATCACACGCGAATGATGAAATAAGTCGAGGAATGGCAGGAACAGAGGTACAACCAATCGCTACTCCATTAAAACTTAACTCCTTAATTGTATTCTGTTTCGTTAGTTTAACCAAATCTACCGGGACAGATCCTTTTATCGTCAATGTTTTAAGATTGCTCGAGTCTGAAATAACATCTAGAACCCTATCCAAAAATTTTTCTGATTTTACTTGTAATATCAGATTCTCGAGGTTGTTCTTATTAATTACGCGTTTAATAAACTGCTTTCCCTCTCGTTGAATCGTTAACTCACAATACAGTGAGTGAATTTTGTTTGTTATGTTCAGTTTCTGTAATCCACGCAGTACTTTTAGTTGTAACGAACTGTTAACCACGTGCAACAGTTTTTCCTCAGCCGTAATTGAATCGAATATTTTCAAATATTTCTCGACTGTTTCCAAATTTTTTATGTCTGTAAACTCAAACAAAATTCGTTTGCATTGCAAACGCATGTCCAACTGTTCGGTATTTACCACACTATCAGAAACATTCACCCAAATTGACATTCCCTTGCAATCAGCAGGCAAAATGTCCATTTGATAACTAAAAATTCTCAAAAATTGGAGTCCTCCTGTTAATACGCCAATCTTATAATCTTGTCGATAACGCAAATTGGCGGGTAATCCTGCATCCAAGACTGGGATAGCCCACTTAGCAATATGTTGACGTGACATTTCATCCATTTTCCATTCTTCGAATACCGGTATTAATCCTGTTCTAAATCTGCATGTCGAATGTAGCACTGAGTACTGAGACAGACGCCCAAACAAATTATTCGCATTTTCGCCCAACAATCCGCACAGAAAAGGAATCACCAGCGTAAATTCTCCCTTTCCACAGAGGAATCGATTTATATCGTTAACAGCTTCCTGTTCAAAGATACATTTTTTAGCTTTGTAACCAGTCCACAACGCGAACGCGGCGCTAAACTCCACAATCGACAAATGTAATCCCTCGTAATGGATCGAATTGTTGAAGGTACTCGTGCTCAGATATTTTACCAAGAAACCCATTTCGTAAATTTCATCACAAATTCCCCGAACATCAAATTGTAAATTGTTTTGCAATAAGTGTTCAATTGATAATTTTCCGAACTGAGAAAATAACGTTTGGTAACGTTTTGCTTTCCGATTACCACCATCTTTAAACAGCGAAAATTGTTTCCAAAAGTCTCCGTCTCCTTCTTCTTTTTTACTCAAATTTCTTCTAATTAGACAATCGCAAAGCATTTTATAGACATCTGTCGTAGTTTCAATCTTAATTTCACCGAGTTCTTCAATGACATAAGCCAATAAAATTAATAAAAGTGGAGAATGAAACATTTTTTTAAGTGACTGAGTAATCTTTTGCACGAGCTCAACTGTTTTATCTTTATTTGTACCCTGGGTGAATTTAGATAAAAATTTAACTCTATTTTCGTCACTTATACCTAAAATCTCGATCCCCTTGTTGTAAAATTCATTATTCATACTCACTCCTCCAAACATTTTTTTTTTATCCTCACGTGTTATCCCAAACTGCCCTGTTCTACTAGTGGCTACGACTGTCATTTTATTTATTGCCTCGTACAAAATATTGAGTACATCGCTTCTCTCTTTTTTCCCCATCTCATCTAATCCATCTAAAATCAGCAATGTTTTCACATTATTGATTATATCCCATGTTTCTTTTTCACTTTGTCCTCCAACCTCCTTATTCACACGTTTCATTAACGTACCTCTATCTGATTGGCTTAAAACGATCAAAACCACAATCTCAAATTGCTGAGTGTAAGGAGTTTTAGCTGCCCAATCTTTAGCTAATTTGTGGCATAACGTAGTTTTGCCAAAACCCGGTTGACCTTCTATTAATATTCTAGTTATTCTTGGTTGCTTATCTTCTCTGGTATCTTTGAATACATCGTTTAAAGGTATAATTTCTCCCACTTCACTTAATTTTAGTTGAACGTAGTGTGAATCGATGTGAAGAGATTTTCCTTCATTCAACCAAGGTACAGTCGGCAATTGTAACATACCATACTTCTTTTGCAGCGTATCCTTGAACTCAACTTGCAATGCTTGGTTGCGTGTACCCCTAAAATCGTTGAGTTGCAAGATTGCTTGGTCGCTTGTTCCTGCAAAATATAAAATTACCGAATTAAGCTTCTACACATACATTTAAATTCATTTTATCATACCATTTCGTGCATTTGTCTGATTAATATCATGTGCGATAATATTTTGAGCTTAAATAAAAAAAATTAAGTAATGTTTGACGGGCATATTAATTATAACAATAAATATCAATATACCGATGATGTTGTTCTGTGTTAACCGCGACGTTGGCACTTCTGCAATTTGCATAAATTAAAACATTAGTAGAAATTTAAAAAAACCTATTATCTGTACAGCAATGGTACGTAGTTGATGCGTTACTTTTTTTTGTCGTAGATTGTTTTGATCGCGGATTTTTGTCTCCAGCGTTATTGTAACTGGCCATAGTCTAAAATAGTAATAAATAGTTGTTCATTAGGACGGATTTAGTGAGAATGAGACATCGCGAAAGTGAATTCGCGCGATAAGATCAATCGCGAACAGGAATTACCAGGACCAGACTAGTTAACTTATACTGTGATGTGGACGATCTAACTAACCAAGCTTAACCTAACCTACCCCTAATTATATAATTGAAAAGTATTCATTTCGCGCTTATTAATTTTCGCGAGAAATCTCTTTCGCGCTTGTCCACATTCCCGCCAAATCCATTTCGCGGTTTCAAATAAGTTTCGCGTATACTCGCGATAAATTCTACTTTAAACTTTAACGCTAAAAAATACACCCCGTTGAAAATTGCTTTGCGTTTTCAAGTGTTTTATTAGTTTTTATCACTTTATTTTTATCTACAAATTACTTTATTACACTCACACATCGTTAAGTGTAATTCAGGGTAAACATTCTACAACGTCTGAACTTGAAAAAACAAAATTATCTCCAGTCCTTTTCAAAATTTGCGAAAATTTTTAACGTATAACTGTAGTAAAACTACAGGGAGTGATCAATATTAACTGACTATATGTTTTAAAGCCAAGATATATTACACTGGTTGTAAATATACACCATCCAAAATCGCATGCCCCAACATTGAATGCAGTCAGTAGGGTCTCATTTAACGCGAGGTCCTAAGAAACGCATTTTCCGCGTAACATGCGACCCAATGGTATTAACAGATCGAGTTTCGATAACTAACAGAATTGCAATAAATCTACATGTTTTTCTAAACTAAATTTATATGACAAACATTTCTAAATTACTGAAAACAAATTTATTTCAGTAACTATAAAGTACTTACTGAAAGATAGTACCACAAAAATATTATACTCACTTTCTGCAGACAAATCTTCAATGTCAACAAATCTTGGCGTAAAGAAGAAACTGATTTCAAAACTGTTTTACATCAGGATTAGATTCCCAACCCACAAACGTATTTCTCTACTACTATTTCTGTTTAAGTGACGATAAATTGTTAAATAAAAAACTTTTTTTTTTCCACACACTACTTTCACTATGGGGCTCTGTCTGAGCGCGCGCATAACTAATGAGACTGCACCTAGTTTGTATTTGCTGCAATCAGAGAGATAATGATTGTCTGGTTATTTTTCTTCCGTGTCAAATCTCTATTCGAATTGGTTGTTTCATATCAACTTCTAAACAAGTATTATCTAACTTTCTCAGTGTATTTAGCAATCAAGTTTTCTCACGGTGAGGGCTTGCTTAGTCTGAACTTGGGGTCTGAACTACATTGAAAATATCGCACGTGTCAATTCCAAAAATCTGTTCTCTTGCCTTTCCTCCCAATCTAAACATCTGATTTATCTGATTATGTACTAATTTACAGATTATGTAACATTTGTCTAGCTAAACCAAAATTGTGTCGACGAGCTCAATATTTGGGCGATGTTAAGCTCTAATTCCTCTCCCACCCTAAACCAAAATTGAATATGCACTCAATTTATAGGCGAAATATTTCTAACATCAAAAATAGGACAAATAGTGAATTGGGACTAGTTTTAAATTACTTATATAAAGGGAATTTTCGTTTACATCTCTACTGACAATTATTCTTCTGAAAATTTTAGTGCAACTTCGCTAATTTTACAATACTGTTGTTAACAGAACGATTAATAATTCGCCAAACTTAATCTCTCTTACGTTCCGCAAACAAACGGGACTATAAATACCGGTAACCATACTTTTTCAAATATCTACTTTTATTTCAAACACAGGTGTGAGTCTGAGATAATTTTTGAGATAAAGAACAAGTTATTTAAAATGATATAAAACTTATATAACTTTTAGTAGTGATAACTTATCATCGAAACGCGATGCACAGGAATTTATGATGAAATTCGCCACAAAGTTTTTGTCAAATTATTTTTTATCAGTCGGAATCACTGACAAAGGAAATTGATAAAAGAAAAAAAAATTGTTTTTGAAAAATGTGAATTTGATTAATTGTTGTCAATTGGTGAGAAAACATTTTTTATTTTGAAATAGTCATTAAATTTTAAAACAAAACTTATTTCAATGTTCTGTTGTCGTTTTTACCAATCTAAGATGGCGTGACAGATGTATAGCCACTGCCATTTACAAATCTGCCTCTTACAAACACCAAATTAAAATTAAACATCTTAGTTCTGTTGCGGAAATGTCACAGATTTTCAAAGTTGAATGCTGATGTACTATAATATTGAAAAATGACAACACGTAAGAGTTTTTGTTTTGCTTTATTGTTGGTTACAGTTTTACTCGACTACACACTGCCCAATTAATTGTCAGGTTTAAAAATCTTGGTAAAAATTTTACCAACATGTTTTAATTTCGGGATCCAACTCCACGATTGGTTTTCTGGTAGTAAAGAAATATTTACAATGTGGTTAATGGAATCGAAGTCAGTTGACAAGCTGTCGTTAGTAGTATGTTTAAAATTAAAATTTAACGTCTCACTAAAATTATTCCCTGCATAGGCGACGACAATTTGATGTAAATCATTAACTTTGTTGGATTCAATAAGCTATATTTTTATTCTCTTATTAGTCAGACGTGAAAGAATAGATTCCAACATCGATTTAAAGTTCCCCTCGACATTGTAAAAACGATGGAATGTAACATCTATGCAGAGATCATTTAGTGATTTTAATTTTTCTTGAATAACTCAACGAAAAAGTTTGAACATACCGTAACATCTTTACTCCGTTAAAACTTGACTCAATGTTTCCACGTAGTTTTGTTATTTTAGCCAAACCAACCGAGACGTCGCCGTTTATCTCCAATGTATTAAGATGATGGTTAGACTCATAAGTAACATCTAGAATATTGTCCAAGAATTCTGCGGATTGTACTTTTAGTTACAGTTTCTAAAGTTTGGATTCTGTAATCTCGTATCTAATGAATTGCTTGCCGTCTTCTTTATTCAAAAAAGTTAGTTTTATTTGTAGTTTTTGCAAATTTCGCAATACTTTAGATTGCAATGAATTATTAATATGTAACGTGCAACAATTATTCCTCAGTGGTAATGGAGTTGAATATTATCACATATTTCTCAATTGTTTCAAACCGTGTCACTTCATATGCAAACTCAAACAAAACTGTCTACATGTCACACATTTGATCAGCTATATTTTATCTAACACCTTATCCGTAATTTTTATTCAAACAAATATGTCCTTACAACATTTTCTTTTTCACGAGAAAAAAATAGTTTATTGTGAGACTTTATTACTTCAGTGTAATATATTATTATAACAGCTGTTTTAGCGTAAAAGATGTGAGATGTGACTTGACGGTGGCGCCATGCAGCGAGTTTCTAATTCTTGAGGTCTTCTGTCGTATCTGTAACAAAATAACATTTGTAAAATTGATTTTTTTAAATACAATATACTGCGGTAATATAATTGTAGTTGCTTTTAGAATTGATCTTGCAACTGTTATTACAATTTTATTTGCAATTGCTTGTCAGTTTAGGACAGTGACAGCTAACGTAATTGTTTCACAATTGAATTTCTCACGGTTATTTGTTAGCTGTTACTGAAGAAGGTAAACAGTTGGTACAAAACCAGCAAGAATAATTGAAAGTAAACACGTGAGTGGTTTCGAGGGTTGCCACGAGCAGTAACGTTTCCACAAACAGTGAAATTTTCGCTTTTTTCAAAACGTGAGTTGGAGTAACTTGAAATTTTCTTTAGTGTCTGGATAGTTTTTATTATCTTGGAATATTTAACTAAAATCATAAAATATTTAATATTCGTAGTGCGAAATGTTTGAGAACATCCGACGGCACCGTAATTTTCCCACGTCTGGAGTTCCAGGTTTTGTATACAGTATAAGTACAGTAAGGTGACGGTTTGCGCATTTATGGGTTTGTTTTGAATTACAGTTACACAATCGGAACAAAGGGAGATTCAAAAAATTATTCAACTGTTATTAATTGATAACAAGAGAAAATCTGGTTTGCAGCCGGGGGTAGCAGCTCGGTTTAAGAATTATTTACGGCTTGTCTTTATTGTCACCTGTTTTTTGATATGCATCCAGCAGATTTACGGCAGAATTATTTATTACGTGGATGAGCCTACATATATAAACGTCTACAATGATGTTTTAGGTGGTGGAGATTTTCCAATGGTGACACTGTGCTCTCATTTGACCCCTAAAATGAACGATCTCCGGTTTAAATTAAATGCAACTCAATACCTTCCTGATCTTAATTCAGACTATCATTGGAAAGTTATAAATATGACGGACGCAATACTCACTGCACATTTTACTCAGGTAAAAATTAAATCGAACTTTTTGCGTACTGAATCTTATTTTTATTCAATGCTGAAATGCTGAATAGGGTGACGTATGTTTTAATGCAACTGTGCAATACTTTACGAGTGTATTCGGAACCTGCGTTAACATTTTTAACGGTATAATAGAAGATAAATTACATAGTTCCTAAATTGTAGAAGCTTAAATTGTATTTATTTTTTTCATTTCCAGAGAAACCATTACCTCTTAGAGATTTCCCATTAAAATTACGTATTACTTTCGTGAAAAAACTATTCACTATGATGGTATAGTACAAGTATAGTAATAGAGTTGTTGAGTATTCATTGCAATAATTTTAATTTATTGTACTATGTGCAGTATTTTATTCGCACAAAAGGGACAAAATACCTTGACTACTTGAAAATTCAAGTTGTCGCGAATACAGTACTTCTGAAACGATTTGCCACAGTCGAGAAAGTGAGTACCGTATTGTCGACGTGAAACATTACTATTATATAGCAATTACGTCATTAGTTAATATTCTTGAACAAAAGACGGGAACCTTGCATGGCCAACGTTAATGATTTCGATAAGTGTCGGCTGGAACATGAACAGATTTTTTTTGCAAAATTATTCAAACAATGCAGATACCTGAAAACATGATATGTACTAAAATAACTTTATGTAACTTTCAATGAAATTAAGGTTTCCATTTATGAGCAATGAATCTCTGCCATACTGCAGAACAGCCGGGTTACATATGAATCATTTCATATCTCTCGGTTCAGAATTATCTAACTCCGAGCACGGCTGCCAAAAATCTTGTTCAGAATTGAATTACCGCACTCATGCTGATTACTCTGCTCGTAAGGAAAGTGAAATTCAAATATCCTTGAAAGGCAATACCATTGCTATAGTTCGGGAATATTTTTCTTATGACTTCATATCTCTTTTGTGTGATATTGGTGGAAATTTATCATTATACCTCGGATTATCTTGCATATCGGTCGTACACATGTTGCACAATTGTTGCAAGCGTTATGTTTGGAAACAGCAACTGAAGAGAATGTGTAAAAATATCTCAAACTCTTCAGACCTCTTTCACACATAAGACTATTAACTTGGTTACAAAACAGCAGACGTGTCAATCATCATTATTTCCAAAATTGATACCATTATTAGCATTGTGCTTGTGCATTTTCCAAGCATATTCTGGCATATCGTATTATTTTACATACCCAACGGCATTGACGGTGAATTTAGGTAACGTTATCCGAGTTAAGAGTGCGTCTAACGCGTTGAATGTAGTTTCTTGCGTTAACTCAATCAAAATCTACAAAAAAATGGAACAATTATCTAAAAAAATTAATATTTCTATAAACAACATAGAGTTGATTGATTTTCTTAGAAATTCTTCAGATACTTCAAATATTGAATCTTTATGGGCTGATTCCTCTAATCATGTTGAGTATGAGGTAGGTCTATGTGTGATATATTTCAGAAACGAAGTGGTAGCTGTAACAAATATTCATGTAGAAAATTATCCCCCGTTGTAGTTAATGAAAAGACGACTACGAATGAATTTCATATTTGCGCCATTCGAAACAGTTTTTGGAAATTGCACACTCCACAAGTCGCCTGGTATATGAATTTTAAAATGTAAACTACGGGTAGCAAAATTTGTGCATTCAATTACACAAATTTAATACGAATTTAATATTGATTTTAAGCGCCGAGTTGTGATAAAAAAAATTTTGTTACTGTAGTTTACAAGTTAACTATAGCCATACTCATATGATATTGTAATTTCGAGTGCAGTACTGTACTACTATTCTGAAATACAGTACTGCTTTTACTTATTAATACTGTATCTTTGCGCACTCTTTTGCAGTAATAGCTTTTTCCCGAAACGCGTATAACTGTACGTACAAGGTGCGACCAATACCTTTCTGCACACATGCATTGTTTTGAAATGATTTTACAACTTTTGAAATTTCATTGATTTTTTTTTTTAGATTTATATTAGCTTTCAGCCTGAAAATTTTTCCATTAAGTCACAATGGGATTTAAACTGTAACCATAAATACAATATTACTTTTAGACAACAAACGGTAAGTAGTACGGCATATTAAAATGACGCACTGCATTTGAAAAACTGATATTATATCCAATTATAAATGCAACTGATTGTGCTTAAATTTTTATTCAATTTCCTACGTATATAAATTCTGCTCGACTGTAGACAATAAAGTTGAATACTCCCACCAATCTCTGCGCTCCGAACGAAGAATCATTTAAATGTCAGCAGACATGCTACAATTCAAAGCTGTTAGAAAAAAACTTAACTTGCAGGTAATTAAATAATACAGTAATTTTTATCTCAAAACTGACATCTGTTCATGGGTAGATTACCTTTTCCTACAAATCTTCAGTTACCATTGTGTAGAACTTGGGAAGACGCAAAACGGACCAAAGAAGCATTTCTTGCAGTCCATCTTACCACTAATCCATTCATAGATTGTGGTTGTGTGAACGAATGCCATCAGTCAGTTTATTTGATGAGCTTGAAGAATTATTACCCTTCCCAGGCTTGTCTCGTGGCCGTTTATGATGATGATTTTCCGTTGAAACTTATATCTCAACGATTATCATTTCCAATTTCTAAATTGTTTTGCGATATCGGATCAAACTTGGGCAGTATTCTTGGATGGTCTTTGTTGTCAATAATTCAAATGACGGGCAATTTTATGCAGACAATTTATAACAAAATTTTTAAGGCATAACTTTCATACCATGTCGTCTTCACGCCTTCAATTTTAGCACATTATGTTTATTAGCTCGATATTGTGTAAAATGAAAATTACAACTTCTTCAAATGTATTTCTACACACACAGATTTTTGGGAAATCTATCAGAAATTTTTTGACTGTTTACACGCGACACGAGTAAGAAATTATGTGTTGTAAATCTAAAATTCGCCAAACAAGTTACTGTCCTATTACTAAATTTTTAAATTTTAATTAAAGAATATTATGGAAAATAAGCAGGTCGAAATTTCATCTCACTTTTCTTTAGAGAATAATTAGCACCTCTAAATGATTGCCAATGTACTCCCCTATAAGATAAAGTCGTGTTTCCTTTCAAATAAAGTCCATTTAGGTGAGCTTCGTGACAATATCTAACACCATACCACCACCCAGCCTTAAAATTACTTGCGCAACCATGAACTTTATCGTCGTCATCAAACGTATAAAAGCTTTGACCGTTGTGAAAAGCTAAGTGATTTCCTGTATAAATAATCAATAACGTATTTTGACAATTTCGTACATGCTTTTTATAGTTTAAAAATATTTTTTAATACCTGCATCGCCGTAATATTTTTCAACTTTGAGTTGATACCTATGTTGACAGCCAGCAACGTGAAAATCGCGGTAAACTGCGAACCGTTTATTGCCTTCAAAGTCCTCCAAGTCGACTCGGAGGGACACATAATCTTGATTTGTCAGTACGTACAAATAGTGGTTTCCTAATTATGAGAAGTTGTTACTGAAAAAATGAATTATTGTCGTAAAAAATGCGTGGATTTTAATACCGAGCCAGAATTCTTTGTTCAGATCACCAAAACCGTGGGTATAAGCATCCCAATGTTGGTGAAAGCTTTGCCGCACTTCAAAATCATTTCTCCGTTGGAATACCTGAGATGAACATGTATCATAATTACTGAACTTGTTAACTATTAATCTAATTCTTCAACTTACAATCCAACCACCGCCATCTGTGTCCATGTCACAATAAACTGATAAGTTGTATTTTCCAACCCATGGATAAATTGTATAGACTCCTGATTCCTTATTACCTTAAAAATTGATTGGTGTAGAGATTAGGTAAATTAGAATTATAAAGTTTTTTTTCAGTATTATCTTTCATACGGTACCTTGTTGAAGAATGTCGAGACAGTTTGCTGGTTTTCTTCGGAAATCTCTGTTAACTTTAAAGCAAGAAATTTGAATTTGATTGAACTCCTGTGTGGAAAATAATACTACTCACTCAATTCTGTTTTCACCAGGTAAATAAAACTTGATAGAACTAAAACGAGGAGTAGTGGATGAGTTTTCATGGCAGAATAACAAGGCTTTGACATCGGTGCAAGGAAAGGTTATCTTAAATGTTCCTGCTATGGCTGGATATGGACTTTAAATGCAGCGTGTTATCATTTATTGACTTTTATACTCAATGATCTCAAGGAGATATTGACGTCATTTTAATAGAAATTATTATACTGATATTGGATTTCAAGAGAATGTGGATTGAACTTCCACAATCGTTCCAGGAATCTAATGAGAAGGATTTAGCAATCATGTCAATAGACCATTCTTCACTGAGTGGACTACAAACAAAACGAAAATTAGAATTGTAAAAAAAATTCGAAAAGCTTTTGGTTTTCAGAGTATTTAAATGCAAATTTTATGGAGAAGGGCAAGGTGGATAATTTTAGAATTGGCATTTTTACTAGATAAAAAAAATATTTTGGTTAAAAGTGTGTGTGGAGATCCTGAACATGAAAAATTTTTAGAAGGTAGATATGGTAGTAACATTTAATTTATTGCAATTTTCAGATGTTACATTAAAATGTTTTCAAGTCGATTTTTATTGATTTTTATAATTTTTCTCTTTATCTTCACAAGCCACCTGCTTCTGGTTTGGCTTCAGGTTATAACTTTGCTTGTAAAAATTAGCAAACAAAAAAAATAACGACACTGGGATTGGTATTAATAACATACCCCACTCATGTGGTACGCCTACGTCACAGTTGTACCAAAGCACTTGAAGGCCGTGAAGAAGGATGGCCACAAACTGAACCTTGAATTTATTACGAAGTATTTAGAAAATAAGTGAAGTTGTAATTGTTAGACGTTTTACCATTTGCAAAATAGTCAAATACTGTTTCCACCACAGATATTTTTGGTATCCTGGACCCAACGCGGCAACGCAGTAGTAAGAATGCATAATTACGTGAACACTGCTGTTTAGTAACACGAGAAAAGTTGCTTGTCCACCTACAAAAATAAATTCTAGGATTCCAATTCATACTGCTCACAAGATAAAAAAATTTTGTACAATACCAGGCATTATACGAGTGAAAAACCACGCAACCAACGGCATAATTGTGTGATGGTAAATATGGAGGACAGATACGTGACTAAATTTCTTTTTTAAGATGAAAAATAGCTGCAAGTAAAAAAAAGATTGAGTTGTAGTATTTACTTCCAATTGAAAGTGTTAAATCTCTTAACTGTATCCAGCCAGTCTAAATATTTGCATATGAAGTACAACCACATGCAACTTGCGATCTATAATGACAAAATTATTATGTAACACAGCAATGCTGATTTTGAGATCCTCCTTAATTCGAAGTACTGTGCTTAAGAGCGTAGTGTAAGATTACCTTTAAGCTTCTTGGAGTTAACGACCTATCCACCGGTTCACACACCCAACTATAATCATTTCCCCATGCCAATGTCCATACCTGCCAGTACAATAAAAATAAAACTTATTCTGTACTCCGCAAATACAGTTTTAACTTACTTGGTAAGCTAGATAACTATTCAATGTCATCATGAGTATGTTGTACACAATTATCACTTTACGTAGATTAAAAGCTTCTCTGTTCTTCATCAACATCGGACCAATTTTTGAAGTGAAAACGGTGTACATAAGAACAGAGAAACATATTTGGAACGGACGTTGCATTAGGGGCCAACCATCAACTCGTATGTCTGTAAAACGTGAAATAATATTTTCCACGTAAGTTGGCTTTTGTGAGTAATAAGTATGAAAAAATGTTCAACCCGCAATAAAATATTTTTTTCGTGACGTAAATGTTTTAACATTTTGTTTTTACGACAAATAAAAAGTTGATGGGTTGAGTTTAAGTTTTATGGTTTTGTAACGATTGTGAACACTCACCTCTTTTATCCCAAGCTTTTAGTCCCCATTGCCAGATGTCTTTCGTGACGACGTTGTTTAAATATTTAATCATTTCTCTCTACTTAAATTCGCTAACGAAATACACTAAACTTTGGAGCTTCTACAATACTTGTTTGTCCGTCAACGTCGGGAGGAAATGATAGTTGTATTTTTCGTTGTGAAAAATTTTTCCGACTGCGTAACAGATGTTTGCATTATAAAACTTAAACAAAAAAACACGTAACTACGTTTTGTCTGTTACTTTAACACGAATGACAGAAATTTAGAAGTATAGAAAACTTTTTCTAATTTTTAGGCTACAAACTTTGCAGCTACTCCACAAGTTTTATCATAATTTTAAAACTAAGAAATAAAATAATACAAGCTCAAGGAATACAATTTTTATTCAGTAGTTTATTTTTTTTAATTTGGGTGTGACGTTATTCAACTAAAAAAAATTATTTATCATATTTAATATAATTAAAATAATTATATATTAGGTATCAAACGTCGTCAATAAATGGGATTAGTTTACCACACCATTCGAATTTTTTGACTTCGAAATTTGGTGGGCACCCATGAAATTGTATGTGGTATTTTTATTTTTTGATGTTATGTGACCAAACAATTTTTTCTGAGTAATTTAAAGTGGGAGCAATAAAACAAGCTTAAGGAATTGAATTTTTATTCAGTAGTTAATTTTCTTTTTCAAGTCAAGATTTGCGCACACAGTGTCAACATAATTCTTGTAGGCAGTTTGTCACTAGATGGCGGTAGTCTACAGTTGCGAGCACGGATGTAGCAAGAAATTTCCCCGTGGTGATAAACATTGTTGTCAACAAAACCCTTGACAAGACAAAACAAAACAAAGTGAAGAGTTGGAATATGGAGGTCCACCGTTTCGGCAGTCCAACGTCATGCACACGGTAAATGTTTTTGACTATTATATCTATTATAAATTTAAGCAACATTTTAGACATGTTTGTAACTGGGCTGTCATGATCATGGTCTGTAAACAGATCTACGGATTCTACTCATAGTGACTGTAGTTTAGAATAAAACGTGTTGATCACAGGTTTTGTGCTAGTTAAATTATGGTTAGATAATTGACACATAAATATTCTACAGAAAATTTTAAAAAGTTCCTAATCATTATGATTGACAAAAATTTATGCAATTTAGTGGATTAGGTTATGTAATAAATATAAATCATTAGATAGTGGTGTACAAGTAGTTCTTTTAATGCAACAATATTACATTTAATTTTGGGAACAGAAGACATTTTTCTTTAGTGTATGATTAATTTAAGGTTGTTAGGTTTGGAAATCAATGTTCATTGATTTTTATTATTTATCTTATCAGGATGTAGTATCTGCTTACGATCATAATTTTGTCGGTAAAATTTAGCAAACATGTAAAATAACGATAATGGAATAGGAATGAGTGGATAACCCCACTCGTGTGGCACGTCAATGTTACAATTGTACCAAAAGACTTGAACTCCGTGGAGAAGAATAACCACAAATTGAATCTTTAAGTTACAAAAAAAATAATAACATACTTAATAAAGTACAGTAAATTACTAAATTGTTTATCACTTTACCATTTGCAAAACAGTCAAATATTTTTTCCACCATAAATATTTCTGGTAACTAGGACCCAATGCAGCAAGGCAGTAATAACAATGCATAATTACGTGGATACCGCAGTTTAGTAATATAGCAAAAGTTGGTTGCCCACCTAAAAAATTGAGTTTTTTGGTTATATAGTAATAGTGATTGTTTTTCATAAAATAAATTATTTTTGGTAAAATACCTGGCATTATGCGAGTTCCAAACCATCCAAGCCAAGGCATAAGTGTGTGATGATATACGTGGAGTGCTGATAAATGATTAACTTTCTTTTTTAAAATGAAAAATAACTGCAAAAAAATTGAGGTAGTGTTTACGTACAATATTAGTTAGAATTTATTCAAATTTCCTAACCGTGTCCAACCAGTCTAAATATTTGCACATGAAGTACAGCCACATACAACCTGCGATCTGTAAGGAACATGATACAATACAGCAATTTAGATTTTAAGAATCTCCAAATACATTTGATTAAATCTAGAAAAATTAAATTTAAGTACCTTTAAGCTTCTTGGATTTAATGACCTATCCAATGACTCACAAATCCAACTATAATCATTTCCCCACGCCAACGTCCAAATCTGTCATCAGTATTCAACAAATGGTTGAAAAATCTACATTTTATTCAACAAATATTTTAGATATAGCATCCACTTACCTGATAAAGTAGGTATCCATTTAATACCATCATGCACAAATTGTACACAACGATCACCTTACGTAAATTAAAAGCTTTTCTACTCTTCATTAACATGGGACCAATTTTTGTAGAGATGACGACGTACATCGAAATAAAAATAATTGTAGGAAAAGGACTACTCATTAAAGGCCAACCGTCTACTTTTTTATCTAATTTACATAAAATGATTTATTAACACAAATTTCATGTTTGAGAACAAATGTGAACTGAAATATTTTTTCTGGTAACATAAAATGTTATTTTCAGGAAAAATAAAATTTTGATTGGTTGATTTTACGTTATTCGTGTTAAAAGGATGTTTAAAAATCTTACCCCTTTTATCCCAGATATTTTGACTCCATTGCCAAATTGTCGTCGTGACGGTATTTTCGAAAACTCCACACATAATTTTTCTAGAGATCCAATGCGCAAAACTTTCAAACCTGTCTTTTTTTGTCAATGTTCGGGAGGAAACTTTTTTTTGAATTTCTCCTGTTGTACTTTTTCCCATAATGTGAAACAGGTGTTGTTTTTAATGACATTTATTTAAAAAAAAAAAAAAAAAAAAACTTTGCTAGTAGTTACAGTAATATTTTGCGTATTACATTTTTTAACTCACACCGATATTTTCAATTCACGTAATTAATTTGGAATGTCACCCTTAGTTAATCCACAGGTTTCAGTATAAATGGTAAAATTTAATTCATGAATAATAATTTCCAATGAAATTAAATACATGAATATAAAATTATTTGTCAGATTTAGCATAACTAAAATAATTTTGCTGTAAAAATTATTAGTAAACAATTAATTTTCTAACTAGGATGTTGGAAGTCAGTAGTGAATATTAAAATACAAAGAATAATTCAAGTTTTTGTTATGTAGCTTATACTTGTCGTTAGATGGCGACACTTTTACCGTATCAAAGCAAGAGATTATTTTTCTAGCCATTTAAATAAAAAGTCCATGTTTGAAAATTTATTACGTTGCCGGAAGTACAAAAAAATTCGAAATGTTGATTGTTGAACAAAAATATTTGAAGAGCGTTATGAACAAAAACTGATTTGTTATGTTTTTCAGCCCGTGGATAAGTTTTATAAATTCCTAATTTCCGGATTCCCTGAAAAAAAATTTTGTAGGTGCGGTATAATTTTTAAAACAAGTTAGAAAATATTATTTACCTTGTTGAAGGATGTCGACGCAATTTGCAGTTTTTTTTCAAATACTTTTGATTGAGCACGTTGAGCATAACTCGAAATGAAAAAGATAATTGATCCCTTGCAGTTTACAAATAATTTATTACGAGATACGATATCCACAAAAACCACAGATTTATTCTTGATAGAATTTATTTTAATCTCAACTGCGCATTACTACGGGAAATAAGTAGGTCGGAACTTCATCTCACTCTTTTTCAATGAATAATTTGCTCCCCTAAATGAATACCAATATACTCCTTTATATTGTAACGTCGTGTTTCCTTTCAAATAAAGTCCGTTAAGATGAGCTTCATGGCAATGTTTAGTACCAAACCACCAACCACCTTTATATACTCTTCCACAATTTAAAACATTGTCATCATTAGACGTAGAAAATGGTGCACCGTTATGGAAGGCTAAGTGATCACCTGTATATCAAAAATAATTAATTTAGCGTTTTAATTAAAATAATTTTATGTTAAAATTTCTGTATAATACCTGCGTCGCCGTTATATGATCCAACTTTGAGTTGGTATCTATGTTGACACCCAGCAATGTGGAAATCTCGGTAAACAGCGTGACGCTTATTACCTTCAAAATCTTCCAAATCAACCCGGAGGGAGACGTAATCTTGATTCGTCAGTAAATACAGATAGTGGTTTCCTAGCGTGAGATTATGTTAGTCAGATATTTAATTATTACTTAAAAAACTGAATTTATTTTATTACCGAGCCAGAATTCTTTATTCAAGTCACCAAACCCGTGACTATAAGCATCCCAATGTTGGTGAAAGTTTTGTCGAGGTTCAAAATCGTCTCTCCGTTGAAATACCTGATGTAAAAATGTAGCAAAATTATTGAAGTTATTACAGTACTTGTAGTTCATCATTAAGAATGTTTTATCTTACAATCCAACCACCGCCATCTGTATCCATATCACAATATACTGAAACGTTATATTTTCCAGCCCATGGGTAAATAGTGTAGATTCCTGATTCTCTATAACCTGAAAAGTTATTTTTGGTGACAAATTCAATTAAAAAATTTAGTGTACAATACCTTGATGAAGAATGTCAATGCAGTTTGCTGGTTTTCTTTGGATGCATTTCTCAGCTTTAAAGGACAAAATTTAATTTTTATATTTATTTCTATTATGTCGGTATTTATTACTCACTTGATACTAGATGTACCAGAAAAATAAAATTCGACAAAATCAGAACGAGTAGCAGATTAGTTGTCATAATGAAATAGGGAGTATTCAGTCGATCTGAAGAAAAAATATATTAATGTCTTTTCTTTAGTTCGACTTGAACGTTAAATACGATCTGTTATCATTTAATGATTGACATACCCGACATACTCACGCAATTATTGACGTCATTTCAAGAAAAAATTAGTTTATTGACGTAATGGATTATAGCGTTAAAATATCGTTAATCGTTAATTGTACAAATTGGAGTGGGTATCAGTCCAATGAGAATTGATCAAAGTCCTATCCTCAATGGGAACAACGAAATGTGGTTTTTTTT
>JAQIWS010000239.1:0-32952 GCA_034696085.1 Stigmatogaster subterranea | reverse complement strand
GTTCACTAGTAGATTAGGTTAGGCTGCTGTATTATTTTTTATCTGTGTTAGGATTATTTTCAAATCTTCCCACTGGAACCATGGGATTAGTACTCTTATCAGATTAAGTTAAGTTCATGCTGGGTTTCAGCCTTTCAGGGCCCACTGTCCAGAAAATAGTTCTTCAGGGCTCACACTAAATGAAACTTTAAAGACGCAAGTTAAATTTAAATTTCAGTTGTTATTCTTGTAAATTCATACTACAACAAAAAATTTTTCTATTACTGTACGATGTATTTGCATTCGCAAGGAATTATTACAACGTTTTTAACGATACAATACAACAGTACGTGGCTTATCTTTCGCGTGCATTAATTATACCAAACTAGCCGAAAAGTAAACGATGGCAGCAAGGGTAAATTACCATAGTTTTGTTATCACAATTTTATTACCAAAAATTTCGCAGTTTGCCTAAAAATTAAACTGCAACATTAAATTATTCGTAATAATTTCACTTTTAGGCATCATCGGTTCCGACTACTAACGTTCCTAGCGTTACTACGAGTGTTTCCGCTGCTGATGATAAGTCGAATATTTATCGTCGTTTCAGTGATTGGATATATACTGTACAAATATGACAATATTTTACTTTCGTAATTACTAATTACTTAACTTTTACAATTTTTTTTAGCTTTTTACGAATAGATTGACAATTGCAATAATTTTCATTACCGCGTATGATTTAATAGAAGCGTTTGCGCATTTTGGCGATAAAGGTAAGTGTTGTCATTTACGAATTAATATCATACTTATTAAATTCTTTATAGCTATTAAGCCCTTGTACCTTATGAAAGAACTGAGACAAAATGCTGATCAGATAAGAACTATGGTTCACGTACTTTCTATGATTTCTTATTTTCTACCATTATTTGGTGCAGTTATTGCGGATTCGTGGCTTGGAAAATACAGGTACCGTAACTAAAATAAATTTCGTCCTTTATATAAAAATAGTTATCCCTTTTTAAACACAATTTTTGCAGGAGTCTCACAATATTTTCACTGGTTTCTATAGTTGGTCACGTCTTATTTACTCTTTCTACCTTTCGTCCACTGCACAGGGATTTCCCGCCACTGTAAAAATTTACTTATCTCAAATTTTTAAGCAATACGTATACCAAAAAATTTGTTTTATAGACCGTTTTATATAATATCAACAATAGTGCGTATAGTCGCGAGTATGTTTTTAGGGCCAACTCTTGAAGCGTTTGAAGGTGATCAGTTTGTTGAAGGACAAGAACTCAGTAGAAGAAGATATTTTTCAGCTAGTTATCTTCTGTTTAATACACTGGCTATCTTAGCTTTGTTTATCTATCCAGCTTTACGAGGTAATACATAATTTTGTGTTTAGAATTTTGACAAATAATTTGTTATTGCTTTTATGAAGTTAAATTCGGAGGTTGTTATAGATCACAATACTGTTATCCTTTGCCTTTTGGCTTTAGTCTTGTGTTGTATATAATCGGCGCAGGTATGTTTGCAATTAATTTTTGTATGACTACTGTTTTATATACTTAAAATCTTTTATTTTCCATATTTTAGTGTTTTTGTTTTGTGGTCGATCTTTCTACAGAATCGTTCCTCCCAATGACACAGTGACCAAAAATTTAGTTATCTGCGTTTGGGTATTGTAAAAAAAATCGTATAGTGGTTATTTTTGTTTTATATTTAATGTGTTTGTTTTATTTTGTTAGGTTGCTATTAGACAACGATTTCACGACGGGACCAAACGCGAACATTGGTTAGACCGAGCAGATGTTCAATTCAGCCCAGAATTTATCAGCGATGTTAAATCAATTTTCGGTCTGATTGTTTTATTCTTACCAATGCCGATATATTACTCTTTATACCAGCAAATGGAAACTACTTGGGCAGTTCAATCAGATTTACTTGATGGAAGGCTGGTATACTACTTGTATATAGATATTGTTATTTTACACTTACAACAGACTTTAAACTTTCTTTTAAACTGGTAGGGGGGAAATATTGAAATTTTACCTGATTCCATGGCTTTATTGAACACGGTTCTTGTCGTAATCTTAATTCCATTTGTTGATTACGGAATCTATCCATTTCTTGGCCAATTTAACATGCTTAAAACGTAGTTTAAAATTGAGCAGAATTTAATTTTTTGATATTAATGAACGATTTCGTCTTAGACCTCTTCAACGAATGTGTACTGGTGGATTTTGTTGTTGTTTTGCATTTGTGCTGTGTGGCTTTTTGAACCTGCGGATCGAAGTTTGTCTTAATTAACGATTGTTTGATATAATTTTGAAGAATATGTTTTTGATACTGTATTAGAAAGAATATCCATTTCCCCCATCTGATGGATGCTCCGATTTAATGATGATTAATTCCCTGCAGTGCGATATTGACGTTCATTTCCAAAACAGAATTTACAGTATTTCATCACAAGAGGTATACATTTATTTTTTACTTATTACACATTTATAGATGCTTTTTATATTACTGTAGTTCTGGAAATTTAGCGAAATTCCCGTTGTTGACAATACTTTTACCGTTGTTACTTCACCGTCGTGTCCGACGACGTCTGAAGAAAAGTTTTCCTTAAAACTACGTTCAGCCACCGTATATTCGGTTGTTATTTATCTGAAACCTAACTCTAATATCACTGTGACAACCGTAATATTTTATAAAAACACGCGAAGTTTCATCAATTTAAATATTTTTTCTCTTCAGGCCGTGCAACTTCGCGAAAGAAATTTACAATCAAATACAGTTATGAGGTTTAATTGGGTTTTTTTTCCCTTGTTCTAATTGAAATTTTGTTAACTCACGGTGCTTCTTTTAGATTTATTTATTTAGATCAATTACCTCACTCACCGGATGCGTTTTTATTGGTGAAGAGTGAATACGGTGACGAAATTTTCCATTTTGCGGGTGGATTTTCTGATTATCTCACAGTAGTCAAGTTTACAAAATACAGTTTGTGTTGGGCTCACACTGTAAGTGAAGGATCTAACCAAGTACAGCAATGTTATGGAAGTAAAACCCTAGCTTCCTTCGAATTATACAAAGGTGCCATTATTGACACACTCCTTATTTACGACAACGACGCTCAAGTACTGACTTTTATTTAAATTAAATCTTTACGAAAACTCACAAAATTTATTCTGAATTTTGATTTAATTTTATATAGACAGGTAATATTAAAATGCTATTTGCGTATCCGGAAGACCATATTTCCATTTCAAACCAATTTGCTCAATATTTTCTCATATCTCTTGGTGAAGTATTGCTAGCAGTCACTGCTATATCATTTAATTACGAAGAAGTAAGAATCGAAGAAGTGGATCACAATTATACTAACGTGTGTAATTGCAATGAATTTGTTTTCTTTTATCTATCAAGGCACCGGTTACTTTGAAATCCGTCGTGAAGGCAATGTGGCTTTTGGCTCGTTCAATGGGACATTTACTTATCGTCACTGTCGTGCAACTTAAAATAATCGTGGGAATTAAAAAAGACGTTAGTAGTCTGTTTTGAAATTTTTATTTTTATTTTTAAAGTAACACAATTTTTTTTTCTTTCCAGTCGAGTGCAATGTTTACTTTTGCTGCCGCAATGTTCGTGGATGTGATAATATTTTGTTTCATTAGTTATCGATATAAATATAAAAAACACACACAAATTGTTGAATCGTAATACTGTACATAATTTTTTCTGTTAGTTAGGTAAGGTTTTTTCAACTACAATAAAATTGAGTGTAATAATAGACTTCAATTTTCATTGTAACTTTGTTATTAATTACTGCTGATCTTATAGGTTTCCTCTGTCAGATCAATTAAGTTAAACCTCTACCGTTAAGTTTTATTACTCAATTTTATTTTTATCATGAATCATGATTCATCGGTAGATCTGTTGAAAATAATTTCACCCATACTAAAAAATAAAACTATTTGAGTGAAATATTTTAATCGTTCATTGACGTTGTTATCAACAAAACGTAGATGCAGGCAAAATTTGACAGATTAAAATTATTTTTGCGTAGTTTCTTTTATTTCACACGATATTTTCCAGCTGAACATTATTTTGCTACTACAGTACTACAAGTACTCTACTAGAATTAATTTCCTCTGGATGATTTAATAATGTGAACAAATTGGTATTGCCTGATATTACTGTTGTAGTTGGAAAAAGCAACGTTATATTGACAAAATTCCAGCAAGCCTGGATAACTCAGCGCGTGAATCTGTTTTGGATTTTGGATCAAGTCAAACGTTGTGAATAGTGAGTTTATTTTCCTTTTATTATTTATTTATTACATAATAGTTTTAAACAAGGTACCCACAAAAATTATTGGAAAAATTTATTTACATAAGAAGAAAAGACTTTTCCTATTTTGATGTCATATGTTGAATGACATGAAAGAAAGTACAATAAATTTTCGTTTGCTTTCATTACATATGAATCACTGACCCTTCGAATGCTTTGTTACCATTATTTGACACCATTCTAACCGGAGAGTTATTTCGGTATAAAACAAAATGTTGGATAATAACAATTAAGCCAAAAGTTGTGGATAAAATTCCCAGTCCTACTTTATTGATATCAGCAGACAACAAATTCCAGTCATCAAAATTGTAGCATATGACAAACACTTGCAACATGCTCATTAATCCTCCAATGCAATCAAAAATTGAAAATAGGACACTAAATCCTTTGGTGGATTGACGTTCATAGATGGCATATGTCTAATAGACAATATTAAAAATATTTCAGGATTACAATTTTTTACTCAGTGTACGTATGTAGTTACCTGAGGACAATATTTAATAAATGTAATTATTAATGCAATGTAGGAAAAAACAAGTAGAAAATCTATATTTTTCATGATGTCACGGCCAAGAGAAGTCAGAATTAAACAAATGATGACGCTAATGGTCATCAGAAGTATTATCCCGAAGCATAAATTTGAAATTTTTTGTCCTCCAGCCTAGTCAATTGAAATAAAAATGCAAATTAAAGTTTTCTTAAGAATTTTAATTTACAAACCTTGTAAATGAAACATTGAATTATTTGGAATATTGTCGCAAAAACAGCGTGGATGGAAAATAAAACATCGTTTAGTTCAACCGGATTTACACCGTGAGGATGTTTTGCAGAATAAATATGCTGTGGTATATATATAGATAAAAGTTTACAAAAATTTAAATTGCGTGAAATTAGTACAAATTACTTCTGGTATTGGTATCCAATAAAAACCACAGTTAAAAATCATGTAAAAAAAATGTCCAACGAAATTGAGTGCGATAAAATCGAAATTAAAACCAATTACGCTGTATTTTAAAAGTGATATGTTAATAGAGATTTCATAATTAATTAAGCAAAAGTGCGAAACAAGGTGTGTTTACCTCTTGCTTCTGTAATTCATGAAAATTTGTGGATAAAACGATATTGTCCAAGCAGTGAAATAAATCCATCCAAAGATAGTCGCAGTTGATTTCATTTGTTGTGATCGAAAAACACCAACACGAATGAAAGCATTGTCTTGTCTCAAGTGAGCAATATTAATATAGATTAATATTATTATCGCGGGTGTGGTATTGAAAGTAATTAATTACCCAGATAAATGTGATGACTTTGCAGATATTACAGCAGTACCACATTTGGTTGAAGTCAGCGAAATTTGAATTTCGCTTAAATTTTTTCCGGTTTCAAACGTGAAGTCTAATTGTGATGAACTTAATATTATACCATCCATATCCACAGTAATTGGGATTTGGTAATTTTTAGTTAGATTGTCATTTCTATGAAAGAAATAGACTTAAATTACAAAATAAAATTACTTTGTAATGTTCCTTTACTTTGTAATTTTCCTTTACTTACTCTAACTTTGCCGTGAACGATACATTTGCTCCTACTTCAAAATTTAAAAATGGAGGATCCAAGGTTAATTTTGCACTGAGTACTACGAAGTAAGCATTAAAATTTGAAGAAGAAAAAATTTATAATATGAAAATGTTATTTTACAATTGGCGAAGCAATTGTTTTATGTTAACAAAATTATAAAGTAATTACCTGAGCAAAACAAAGACGTAGAAATCACAAGGAACCAAACTTTCACTTCCAACATGATTGTAGCCTAGAGCACAAATTTTGATTTGATTGCGCAAACAAAACGTGATTAATTCTTATCGACAAGTTATCAAATCAAATCCTTTTACTTTTATTAGTCTAGTACAGTATTAACTACAATTGAGTAAATTTTACTAAAAATGCAATCATAACACAGTATTCAAATATACAATTTAAAAAATTCACAATTTGATAACACATTGTAGTCAATTATCCTTGTTCCATACCATAACTCTAAGTATAATTTTGTTGGTAAATTAAATGCGTTTTCCTAAATATATTTAGCAAGATTTTTCGCAAGATTTGTTTCTCTGAATGGATTAGTAGCAATTTCTGATGCAATTGCAAGCCACAGTTACACCATCATGTAGTAGCTCTTGAATCATTACGGTATTATGCTCATAACGGATCATCAAGTTGAGAGAATTATCCTTTAAATGCGCTCAATTTTGTCCATCTGTTCACGCCTGTTACTGCGGCTTGCCAACAGTATATGTAAGTTTTGCACCTTATTCGAGGACAAAACAACTGTCAACTGTTTTCACCTGCTAACATTCTTGTTATTTCTATACTTTACTATAGGACGTAGGACACAGGACATAGCAAACATGACAATGCATGAGTATTCAGTCTTCAATTCTTTTGCTCCTCTTACGGCAGTTATAAATAGCAGACTGATCATCTTTGGAAAAGTACAATTTTTGTCGACTTTTTGAATGATTTTCTATTAATAAGTAATAACAACATAACAATTTTATTTTAAATATTCCGTTATCTTTGTACTAAAAGTAATTTATATTAAACAAGATCGAGCAGTAAATGAATTTAAAAATTTAACTTTCGTCATCCAACAACATCACGATGAGTTTAATATACATTGCGCCATCTTACGGCTGTTTTTATAAACAAACAAAAAATATAAATTTTGCTCTAATGTAATACGAAGAAGGGAAATTGTCAGTATCGTGAAATTTTCAATCCAGTCTAGCCACACAATTAAATCTTTTATGAATATTGTAATTATTTATAGATTAAAAAGTGGTTGCTCGACATTATTTTAAATGTAAAATGGTCAACCAATTTGACAAAATTCTACAAAATAAATTTTTTTTAGTGTATTATTTTAACACTATGACATATTTCCTGATATTTCCTTAATATTTGACGGTATTTGAAATTGGATAAAAGTATGTAACTTATTTTGTCACAATTTTGGCAAGCCCGGCTAGCTCAGTCGGTAGAGCACGAGACTCTTAATCTCGGGGTCGTGGGTTCGAGCCCCACGTTGGGCGATTGTTTTTTTTTTTTTCCTTCTTAATTATCTTTAAATTAATTACTTTATATGCTAACATACACAGTAAGTAAACGCATATCTTTCTTATTCTTTTTATTTTATGCCACAAACGAACAATACAATAATAAAACTTTAATTCCTTATTTTTTACAAGATGTGAAACGTTGGCCCTCCGAACTGTTTGTAACCATCAGATAACGATTTAACCGGAGACTTATTTCGGTATAAAACAAAGTGTTGGAACATAAAAATCACATCAAAAGTCATTGAAAACGCTCCCAATCCTAATTTAGCGATGTCGCCAATCAAATTACCCCAATCTTCAAAATTGTAACAAATCATCAACATTTGCCCAATGCTCATTAATCCACCAACAAAATCCAAAATCGCAGATCCAATACTAAATCCGTCAGTGGATTTACGTTTGTAATTAGAATACACCTGGAAAACAATACTCATCAAATCAATTCTGCATTGAAATAAAATAAAACTTTATAAATTATTACCTGAGGACAATATTTAACAAACGTAATTCCTAATTTAATGTAGGAAAAGACTAGAAGATAATCTAAATAAGTGATGACGTTAATTTGAGTCAAAATTAAACAGACAATGACACCAACGGTTATCAGGAGTAAGATTATGCAGCACACTGTCGAAATTTTTTGCCCACCTCTCTATTCAATTAAAATATGAGATTTAGATAAAATTAGATATCAAATCAAATGTTAAAATTAATTTTTGTATCTGACCTTGTAAATGAAACATTGGATTATTTGAACCGTTGTCGCAAAAACTGCGTGGATGGAAAATAAAACGTCGTTTAATTGAACTGGATTTACTCCGTGAGGATTTTTTGCAAAATAAATATCCTGTGGTAGGGAGTAAAGTTGTTACGATGATTTGTTTGAAATTAGAAGAAAAATCTAAATTAAATTACTTGTACTGTCGGTATCCAGTACAAACCAGTGTTGAATATCATGTAAGAAAAATGTCCAGCAAAGTTGAGAGCGAGGAAGTCGAAATTAAAACCAACAACACTGTATTTACAAAAAATAATTAGATATTTTAATATCTATCTCGTAACTATAATAAAACAAAAATAGTTTTACCTTTGTCTTTTATAATTCATTATAATTTGGGGATAAAAGGTGAGTGTCCAACAGACAAAGTAAATCCATCCAATGACAATCACGACTATTTTGAGTTCTTCGTACCGAAAAACAGTGACACGAATGAATGTTCTTGTTTGTCTGAAATGAGCAAAATTAATTAATATTTTTATTTTGAGTCTGGCGTTAGTAAGAAATAATTACGTAGATAAATGTGAAGAGTTTGGAGATATTACAGCAACACCACATTTGCTCGACGTCAGCCATAATTGAATTTCACTCGAGTTTTTCCCAATTTCGAATTCGAATTCTAATTGCGATGAACTTAAAATCATTTCATCCATGTCCACGTTAAGTGGTATTTGGTAACTACTCAGATTGCCATTTCTAAGAAAGAATTATTTGTAAATAAAATTATTTTAAATTAATTTCGGTTGTACTCACTCTAATTTTGCTGAAAATGACACATTTGCTCCTAATTTGAAACTTAAAACTGGAGGATCCAAGGTTAACTCTACACTTAATACTAAAATATAAAAATGAAAAATTAAATTATGACAATTTTTCCAGTAATAAAACTATAGATTAATTACCTGAGCATAGTAAAGACGTTAAAATCGTGAAGTACAAAAAATTCGTGCCCGTCATGGTCGAGGCTAACAACAGAAAGGCTGATTTTGATTTGATTGCGTCTAAAGAGTGCGATTAAGTTTTATCATCAACTTATCAATTCAATTACTTTTTTTTTTAATCAATCAAGTATTAATTACAATTGCGTAAATCGTACTAAAGTACAACCATATTATTCAATAAAACAAGTTATAAAAAAAATTAATGTCTGTTAAAATTTAACTCTCCTTGTTTACATAACTCTGGACAGAGCTTTCTGAATCAATTAAATTAACATTTTCCTTAGATTCTTTATATAGAACGTAGTGTTGAATTATAAATAAAACGTCGAAGAAAATTGAAAGTCCGCCTAATCCGAGTTTAGTGAAATCACCAAATATTGAACTCCAATCATCTAAACAAGAACAAAATAAATATTTCAATTTTTAAAATCATAAGTATCAAAATTTTTTAAATAATTTCTCACTGTAATTCGCCGCGATCACAAACATTTGTAAAATACTGAGCGCTCCACCAACGAAATCCATCAACACATTTCCTATACTCCAACCAGTCGTGCTTTGACGTTTGTAATTTAAATAAGCCTAAAACAAAAGTGCAAAAATTTAAAAATTTCAACCATAAATCGAAATATACAATTTGCTGGTACTACCTGAGGGCAACATTTGATAACGGTGATAAATAATTTAACGTAAGATATATAATACAGATAGTCTAGCCACGTTATGACGTGAACTACTGACAAAATTGCGCTAATTCCAAGAAAAGCACCAATTAGGGTCAAAAGTGCTACGCAAGTGTGGGAAATTCTTTGATTTCCTCTCTGAAATCAATAAATACAGTAAATTGATTAATTTTAAATAATTTTAATTAATATAAACGGATTTGATTTTTCGAAATTTTTACCTCGTACATGCACACTTGGATAAGTGTTACGACTGTTGCGAACACTGCGTGCATTGAAAATGCTACGTCATTGGGTTGAACGGGGATGACGTGACCTTTTGGAAATTTTTCAAAATATTGCGTCTGTGAAATATGCATAAATAAATTTAAGCATTTTGTGAATTAAAATAATAAATAAATAAAAATTGTACCTTTATCAGAGGAATCCAAAATAAACCTATATTGAAAACGTTGTAACACGAATGCCCAACGAAATTTAGGAGTAGATAATCAAAATTTAACCCAATGACACTTTTTCTTTTGTAATTCTGCCAAATTTGAGGATAAAATGAAAAAGTCCAGGAGAAAAAATAAATCCATCCGATAATTATGCTAAAAATATTTAAAGCTAAGAATTTGAATACGCTTATTTTGACATAAGCATTATCAGTACTGAAAAATAAAGGGAAAATATTATTAAAATAAAATAAATTAAAATAAAACAAAACAAAACAAAACGTAACAAAATATTTAAAATATTTACTTCACACTAAAATTCTGATTCGTGATGCAACCCGTGACAATCACGTGACCCGCATTCAATGCTTTGGCAACTACTGAATATTTGGTATCGCTTAGACTGAAATTCGACTCCTTCAGGTGCACAATGTTGGTTATAGTTTCATTTAAAACTACATTTATAGCGCCTGACGTTTCGTTATGGTTACTATAACAAATACTTTGCGAGTTAATAATATCAAATTCAACCCTTAAAATATTTCCTACACGTAGTAAACGTCAAATGCCTTTTCATTGCCTACTTCAATTTCCAATACATTCGGATCGATTTGCAAGAAGATAGTCACATTTTCAGCGTTGCATAATACTGTAATTAGTGCAAATGTTCTTGAAATCTGTTTAAAGCCATAAAATGATTAAATATTTGCTATTTACTCACCTGAGAAACTCAGTGACAACAGTATCACACCCAACATCGAGGTTCCACGAATTTTCTAACGAAATTAAAAATACAAATACGTTGTGGTTAACAAATACAACACCTGTAGATATTTGCCGTTATGGTTAATATTCAAATTATATAACTAGAAAGTGAGAAAAGCAAATTATTACCGTAGCTAATGACATTGCGTTATCGATAGTGAAATCATGGACAATAATACATCGATAAGAAAAATTGTGTCAAATGTTTGATTGAGAGTAAAGTCGACTTCAGTAGTTGTACTCACGATGATTGAAATGTTGTATATTGTCTTCGTATTTCCGCGATGGAATTCAGTCTGTAAGTTTGTCGTCCCATCATTAAATATCACGCGCTCTGAAGTCAGCGCCTCTAACGGCAACATTTAGAATTAAATTAATATGGTTTTGTACAATTTTAAAATATTTAGATATATGTACGATTAATGTTAGGTTAGATTTATTTCTTGGTAAATAACGTTATTAAGTTAAAAATAAATTTTTAGTAATTTAATAGATTTTGTCGTCCGATGGCGCTGGATTCAAAGCTAAAATGGCGTCGAGAGGTTGTTGTAAACAAATGAAAAATTTATTTATTTCTAAGAAATTGTGTAATTCCGTGCGGTTTAATTCAAATCGAGCGTCAGTCGCGAAGATTGGGCGTGAAATTTACACCAAAATGTATCCTACGATATTAGTTTATCCCAACGGAGCTACGATTGCGATTCGCTACCACGAGCCGATCAAAATAATCAAAGTAAGTAAATTTGTAACCCGAATATTTTTAGATATTAACAGAATATATATTTTCTACAGCTTCCTTTTGATTTGAATTCGATACCAGAAGATCAGAAAGCGCAACGACTTGAAATGAAGAAACCCAAAACGAAGATTGTTGTAGAGGAAGAAATAGAAGATAATTTCGACGTCAATAAATATGTAAAATTAACCAAAAAACAATAAATAACTAAATTTATGTTTATTATAATTTTTCAATTTTTATTTAAAAATTTTTTTAATATACAAATTATTTGTTACTCAATATTTTTCTGTAAATTTTGTTGTTTTGCTCAATCAACACGTCGACGAGTAAGCACAAGGCGAAGTTGGTCTATCCACATGAAAATATCTAAAGACAAAATTCATTAAAAATTAACTTATTTTAAATCATAAACTAACCATACCTTTTTCTGATTGGTTTAACACAACATCTCTACATACAAAAAAAAAACATTAAGAAATCACAAAATTTACAAAACCGACAAATTCAATTCGTATTTACTTCTGGGCAAGCTCTCGATACACATGGTCGACAACACAAATCTAAAATTCAAAAATCAAAAACAAACAAAAAAATATCAGGAAAAAAAAATTAAGAGTTTTATTCGAAAATAAAACGAAAATTTTAAATAGATTAAAAAATAAAATTAATTTACAATTCAAATTCAAATCAAATTACCATTATCACTGTCGTCATCGTCGGAAGAACACGGCTGAAATTTAAAACAACAAACAAAATTTTTAAAAACTCAACTTATTTTTCTAAAATATATATTTCATTACATCAAATGTACAACTCGGCGCACACGGTGAAGGTCGCGGACATCGAGGCGGACAACGAGGAGAGCACGGAGGAGGACACGGTCGCGGACACGGAGTACAAAGCGAACTCGGTCTCGGACATGGAGATGGACATCGAGGCGGAGAAGGACATCGAGGAGAATAACATTTGTCTTTCAGACATCCAGAACAACAATCTGGAGTCCTGCACGAAAATCTTGGAGGATTACATGGATCAGGGCGACAGCAAGGACTTCTAGGCATCGGGCATGGCATCGGGCATGGCTTTGGGCATGGCATTGGGCATGGCATCGGGCAAGGTGGCGGACATGGAGGAGGACACGGAGGGGGACACGGAGGGGGGCATGGACTGCATGGACTGCATGGACTGCATGGACTGCATGGACTGCATGGGTTGCAGGGAATGCATGGTGGCGTTAATCTGCATGGTCTCCTCTGATAAAAGAAATATGAAATTAGTGAAAAAGGTAATAAATGGTGTTTTTGGGAGGTGAAATTACGCAATCGTCAATTTGAACGGCTTTATCTTTAAGACAATCCAATTCAGGACGACATGTTTCTTTGATGGTAAAAATAGTCGAATATTCAAGTTTTGGTCCAATGCAACCCTGTAAATTTCAAAAAATTAATTAGTGTTATTTTTTTAGTAAATTTTTAATTTATGGTATGGTAAGTTACCGGAAAATCGTTAGTCGGTTCTAGAATAATTTCGTTGTCGCAGCATGAGTAATTTGGACGCAAACCTTGCATCGGGAATAAAAAATTCTGAGCGCAGGTTTCGTACAACGCTAACACGACCATTTTGTTGCAAACGCAATCGTCTCGAACTAATTCTAAAACCACTGGATCCTCTACAAAAGAAAAATTTAACTCAAATTAAACACATTTTCTCGTGAATATAAAATTGCGTTTACCTCTCAGAACGCAATCCAGTTGTTGTACATCGGAAATGTTCGGAAAAGTCTGCGCGTTAGGAATATTTAATTAAAAGGGATTTGTTATTTTTTTTACTTTGTAAATACTTTAATAAACTTGACTTTCTCTTTAAATAATATAGGAAAAATAGGCGCACTTGATCTTGTGTGAACGTGATGGCCGAGTAAACAAATACTGAGAAAAACGTCGTGTTCGATTGGTAAACGGACGCCTGGACAAGATACCTAAAACGAAATAGAGATAACTCGGGTGAATTGTGTGTTTAAATAAATTGTAATTGTGCAAAGGTAATAAAAATGGTAACCGACTGCAGAGATGGTGACTTCGGCCGTCACTTTCAAACCTTTTCGTGGCATTTTTCCGTGAATTTTTTTAAATTTTCAACGTGGATTTAGATTTAGATGATAAATAAAGTTTTGGAATTTATCAAAACATTTACTCTAAAAGAAACCAAATGTCAGAATAAAGACACGGGTAAGATGACGACGCGAGTCTTTATTCTGTAGTGGATCGCCATTGTGTTATTTCTGTTTCCATGACAATGAATTTGCTGTCGCCTGGTGAGAATTTTGTTTATTTTGAATTAAAAATTTTGAATCGTGACGTCACAAAGGTTACGTCACGTCATTTTTAAATGGCCGAATATTAAACGAGAACAAAATAAACAAGAACGAAAAAATAAAATGACAGGCATAATTTGCAATTGGCTAAACGTGGAAGTCAAACTGCCTAAACAAATCGGTAAACAAATCTAATCTCTAATCCCTTAATCCACATCTCAATTTTAATCTTCTTCTTCTTTTAAAATTCAGAATATGGCAACATGGGCTTTGATTTCAAAAACGGATATTTATTCGCTTACATATTTTGGAAATACGGATTACTCAACAACTTAAATAATATCAGTGACTTTCACGATGACGAAACTGTGAAAAGAAATTTTTCACTTTTAGAACCGTTATGGGAACACATGCAAATTGACATATCCGAAGAAATGACGCGGGATATTCAAATGGGAAATTCTTCGACAGTTATCGATTTACTTTACAAATTATTCATAAATTTAGAAAGTCAAAAATATCACATTCAACCTGAAGCTGATATAAAAGGAATGAATATTCAACATGACAGGGTATAAAGTAATTTTGAGTGAAAATTCGAGAATTTTGAATTTTAAAATTAATATTTTAGGCTATGGCGATTAGCGACATCGATGAATCGATTAATTTATCGGTTGAAGCCTGTTGGAGATTGCAAGAATTGATTTCGACGAAGCAGATGGAAGTAAATGTTAAAAATCAGGAACGACAAGATAAAATGAAGAAGGCTATAGACGAACAGTCGCGAAGAATTACCGAGAGTTTGAGGAAATATGTGCCAGATCAAGCGTAAATTTGATACTTTTTGTGTTTGAAAATACCAAAAATTGTTTTTAAAATATTAATTTTGTGTGTTTTAGTAGGACTACTGGGGAACCGGCTCAGAAAATACCTTATACTAAAGTGAGAGAATATGTAGAAGAGAAAAAGAAAAAGAGAAGACAGGAAGAAATTAAAGTGGGATTTTAAATTAAATATTTAAGTGTCTAAAATATAAATTAAATTTGATTTATTAAAGTCGGCGATGACTGATCTTGATAAATTTGATCAAAAAATGAAAGAACCACCGTTACATCGAAAAGTTTGGCCTCAAGATACAACTGTTCTTTTACAGTAAATCTAATTTAATTTAGAAAATATTGTTTTGTAAAATTTTGTTTGACTACTGTAGATCTAGACTCCAGAAATACAAAACTATTCCACATGATATAAAAGACGATCAACATTTAGAAGATTTTCAATGGAATCAGCAATATGTTAAAAGAATTAAAGATCAATTATCGGAGGAATTACAATTGAGAATTAATCGAAAAACTAAAAACTTACAAGTTATTGAGCAACAAGTTCAATTATTTCAAGCATCTGAGGTACTGAATACGTTTTTACATTTACAGAAATTGAATATTTTTATAATTTATGAATATTTTTTAAAAAGAGAGAACAAATCGAAGACATAATGGTGGATATTTTACTCAGACAATCGAAATTCGAGAAGAAATTAATTAACGAGTTGATGCAAATTCGCAAAGAAAAAGCTGTTATCTTGGAATGTCGTCGATTGCACAACAGACTCTTAGTGGATATGAAAGAAAAGGAATTTTCTGACGCTCTTGACTCCGAACGTGTAAGTTGCATCTGTAATAGTAATATTTATTAGTATTAATTAATTCTTGTTTTTAAGAGAAAATCTGAAGTTAAACGATATCTGGAGAAGGAGCAGACACGACAAGATTGGGAATTTCACAAATTATTACTGGCTAAGCACAGAGAAGCTAGCTATAAGAAACATTACGACAGTTGTCGAGAAATCGCGTTGCAAATTGTCGATTTTAGCATCTGCGTGTCTCACCATTTGGTCGTCACTGGAGAGTTAATAGAAACAAACATTTTTGAAAATTTGAAAATTTGAAAATTTAAAATGGTTTCTTTGTAGGAAAATTCCTCCAAGATTATGGAGAGAGTGGAAGTTGTTGTTCATCGAAGGAAAATCTTATTTTAGTCATTTAGACGATGAAGCGCAGTTAGATTCACCTTGGGAAATCGACATTGACGACATCAGAATCGAAGAAGATCGACTTAACGCGTTGGACGAAGCAGAATTTCAAGATTACAATCATCACCATAATGAATGGGCCATTCCAAGTTCTTGCGATATTCGACCATTCAACTTGCAGAGATCAGTTATTGGTCACGTGATCTACACGGTCTTAGATCAAGTTTATCCATTTCCACCTCCACTTAGAACGCCAATTTTTCCTTACGCTCCAGCCAGATTGTGCATTTTAGGAAAACCATTTGTAGGAAAATCACACATTTGTGAAAAAATAGTTCAAAGTACTGTACTCAAAAAAATAATTCATTTCGTTTAATTAATCGTCACATTTGTTAATGTATTTAGGCTTAATCGATAAATCGTTCGCGATTATTAAACCACAGGTTGCCTTGGAAGACGCTTTGCGCGCTTTTCACGAGTGTGAGGAAATATTAACCACTGGTTACAGTACTTCATCTGGTAAAGAAGTAATTTTATTTTTTAGAATATATTCTTTACTAATCCGGATTAATTTCTATCAAGTTATTCTGTCTTGGGATGCTAGTCACTCCTCGGTAAATTTATCCGAAAAAACATCGTCGATTCTTCGCATTGCTAGTAAATCACCGAGTTACGATCCACTTATGATGAAAGATGTTTCTCGAGACGAGGAGTTTCGAGATCAAGTGGAGGATACGATGTTACAGAATTACGAATTAACCCCGTTAGCAGTTTTAGGCTATCTCGCTTGGAATGACTTAAAAGATGGGAACGAAATTGATGACAATTTAATCGTGAAAATCGTGTTAGAAGTTGTTAGGTAAAATTTAATCAAATAATTTGTTTAAATTGTGTTTTAAAATTAAATTTGTTATTTTTTTAAAGACAATTACCAAGTGGTGTTAGTTGGATTTTGGATGGATTTCCAGTTAATCTCCAACAAGCTAAATATCTGGAACAAGGATTGTCGTCTTATTACACAGCTGAAGATTTATATATTTTGCACACTGCGGAAAATCGACAACCAAATATCTACGAATTGAGATCATCTTGTTTAGTAGATGATCCTGATCCCCCTGGACCACCACCACCTCCTACAAGTTCATTCGATATGGTATTTTATTTATCCACAGAAGATAAGGATATTTTAGAGTCAACGTCAGTTTTTCTTGGTAAAACTTGAAAATTCTTTGGATTTTTTAGTTTATTTGTTTTAAATAAAACTAAATTTTTTTTTCAGCATCGACTGATGTTGAATGGGATTTAACTCAACTGACAATTCATCACCGATTAGAAAAATTCAACCAAGATTGGACAGATCTTGAAGGATGGTTTTCAGAAACGAACGTTCTTCACACAATCCCAATTCAAGATTACATGAAAGTCGAAGGAGGAGAGGATATCGTAGCAGCTATGATAATCCAGTTGATTAACGGAATACTTCGTACAAATTTAAAATCAAAATTAAGTCGAATAACAGAAGCAAGCGTTCAAACTTCGAGAGATTTCGATGATATATATATTCTAAACGTTAACGACAAGTGTACTCAATTTCCAAGTCCAACTCAAAGTTTAATGGCGTTAAACGTTAAACGAATTGGGGGTGGTGCTGATAAGAGTCCAGATCTCTCACCGACTGTATCCGACAGTATTACACCTTCATCTGCCGAGGAAAGCTCGGTGTCTTCAAAACAAGTTTCAACCGCTTCTTCGTTAAACGAAGAAACGATTTGCGCTATTTTTCCGTCAATTCCCGGAGACGGAAATTGGCAGTTTGTTAAAGAACCAATTCCTCTAGAAGTTGCTAAAATTATTGCAGATATTTGGCAAAACATGGAAATGACTTTTATCAAAGTTACTAAAACTACTTTCAGGAAATTACGTCAATATCAAGATTGCGTTATAAGAACTTTTTACACCACCCAAGAAGATTTTAGTCAGTTTCTTCACCGACCTGATAACAAACAGGCGTTAGTTAGTAAATGGCAAGATGAGTATAACGCTATTGAAGATGATATGAGGTCGGATGAAGAAACTAAAAGCGAGTTACATATGAGAATTGACGATTTACGACACATTTTGTGGGAAATGTGCGACGACAGACTCGAAGAATCGAAAATGGAGCTGTTTAGGGTTGTCAGTAGTGGATGGTTGGACGATTGGTTGGTGTTGATTACCAATCGATATTTGTGTTTATTCCAAGCTGAGTTGGATAGATGTTTTGATACGATGCTTGTTATTTGTGATTATTACGACACATTGGAAGGTGTTAATCTTCGGGAAGATTTTAACGAGATTGTCAGAGTCCCGATAATTGATGTAAGTGTTTTTATATTTATTTTCGGGTGTTTTGTTTCATGAATTTTTTTTTTGTAGATGGGATTATATCAATGTGAATCGGTTTCAACAGGAATCGATGTTAAAAAACAAGCTTCGGAATTAAATACTGACAGTGTTTTCTCTGAAGTGCCTAAATCTATGTTTGTTTGGAGTTAATTTTGTGTTAATTTTAAAATAATGAAAAAATTAATATTTATTTTGAAATGGTTAAATAGAATTCCTATGATGACGCGGCAAGATGTTTTGAAGAAAACAATGACTGGTAGTCACATCAGCGCCAATAAATCTTCAAAATTAGAAGAAAGCGCGTCTTATGGTTCCGAAAGTTGTGAAAATTTGATTCACAAAACATACACAATCGCTCTTCAAGCTGTTGAACATCGATTAAGTTCTATTTTCGCTCACCCTGAGGAAACCTTCGATGTTGTACATCACAAAAAAAGCAAAGTTAAGCGATTTAAAATTATTTTTGCCTTATTTATTTTCATTTCTTTCTAATTTACTATTTAGAAAATTGAAATCACTTTATCAAAAGACGCGATCCCGGGATCTCCCATTATTGTGGACCCAAAGGAAAAAATTATTCTAGAATTTCGCGCTGCGATAGCCGAAGCAGGTAATTTTTAATTTTTAAGATTTAGACTATTTCTAATTTTAATTTTGATATTGATGTTGTTTTGTATAGAAAATCTAGCTCGGAGTAATTTATGGTTGATTGAAAACGTCGCCATGAAGAAGATAAACCAATTTTCTAAGCACTCGCTTGACGTCTACGAAAATCTTGAAGTTGTTCTTAAAACCCGATATCAGAAGGAAATGGAAAGCATCGTAGATATCTGTAGGTTAATGGGATATGCTGTTGAAGACGAAAGACAGTTACAAGAAGAACTCGTTCTTAACGACGACACATTTTTTATTAACGGCGTAACTTAAAACCAAAATAATTTGATAAATTTAATTTTGGTCTTAATTTAATTTAATTTAATTTTTTTAGGATGTTTTATTATTTCCCGCTCGTGAAATGGACAGCACAACTGCTTATTTTATGGAATCGACTGAACTTGAGTTTTCCATACATCAAATTCAAGAATTAAACAGGCAATTTTCAGTTATTGCGCCTGATGGATATTTAACAACTCATTTATTGACGAATATTATGAATGATTTGATTAATAAGGAGAACCCTATGGCTATTTTACCTGATAAGTGGTTACAGTTAAGAGAAGCTGATGTTCGAGAGTTGGTAGATTACGTGAGTTATGGAGGTGAAATTGTGAATTGGAAAATGTTTTTGATTTATTTAACTAAACCGTGGCGTCAACCGACTGAAAATGAATTAATAGAAGCTTTGGATCGATTTCACACAGTTGATTTTGAGAATTCTGGATATGTAGTTAAAGAACAGTACGACGATGTGAGTTGTTGTTATTATGTAAATTAATTTTTGATGAGAGTTTTTAAATTTTTTTACTCTATTTTTAGGTTGCATTTTGGTTATCGGCTAACGACGCGTTAAAAACTGATTCGGGGAACAGCATGTTTTCCGCTCGTTTTGCCAGGATTAAGGATTTGTTTTTCGATATTTTTTCCATGGATGTTGAAAATCCGAGAGTGGATTACGTGGAATTAGTAACAACTTTAAATTTAGTAGTTTATAAGAAATATTGAAAATTTTGACCTTATTAGTTGAGTTACTTTTGTGGCGATCACGACGTCTACGTCGGTTTCACTAAAGCTCTCTCTCTCGGTTGCAATTTTCCAATTCTATCCGAAATTCTGTCAAGTAGCAAAATGAAATGTGTGAAAACCTCATCACCGCCGATGCCAAAAATAAGCGTGAAATCGACGCAAATTTTGAAAAACATGTTAGTTAACCGACCGTCTGAACACCTCAGTTCTTTTTCGGGATTCACTTTGACGTCGTTGGAGAATGAAGTTGTACGTGATGATTGTCCCATTCCGTTTTCAGTCGTTTTTCAGGTTTGTCCGTGTAAATTAATACTAGACTAGTTTTCACGATTCTGAAATATTTTATTTCTACAGGTTTTTCAATACACTCAGCCATCTTATTTGCAATCTAGTCGAGTTTCGTTGACCGCTGCTGAAGCACTTTTGGTAAAGCGGATTATTTTACTTCTAAAAATTGTTAAAATCGTGAAAAATTACTTTTTCTTTTACAGGAGGAGTTAGAAAACGTTTTCTTTGAAATAGGATCAGTAGACTGCGAGCCAGTTTGTTACGCCAAATTAATGGAAAATTCGGTTATAAGAAACAAAATCAGAGGAACAGGATTTTTCAAAGAATTAGATATTTATAACCACGTCAAAATTGTAATCGAAGCTGGATCCAACGATTCATTGTATCGAAAAGAAAAAGCTCAAGCAGTTTAATAAATTAACACGAAAATGTTCTGAATTTTTTGTCCACCGTTTCTTGGTTTTTATTTCGTCCAGCTGACTTTAGGAATGTCATAATGTTCGGTTAGTTGGTCGAGATGGTTGTTAAATTCCTCCACGCGTTGTTTGTGCGTTTTCGACGCTTTTGCGATGATTCTCTCCATTTGCTGTCAACAGATAACAAAAATTTAAGTCAACAGATTAAAATTAAGTGCTGCATTTTTAAATTTACCCTTTTCTGCTGCATTTTATCGTAAGCTTGCTGAGCTTTCGTCCTGAAAAGTGCTTGAGGTTGGTTCGTCACTTCTTCGACTTTGTTGTTGCTGACTTGACCGAGCACTTTTTGGTCGAGTTTCTTCTTCTTTTTCTTTTTTCTATGTAAAATAATATACATTAGTTAACCATTTAACTTATTATATACTTGAAAATGAAAACTTACTTCTTAATTCCACCGTCATCGACGTGATTTAGCTTTAAAGGTTCTCTGGATACCATGTCGTAGTCCGACATCTTGAAAATGAACCACAACCTACGATGACGCAATAAATAACCTTGGACCGTGACGTGATATGAAAAATTAATTCCAAACGCCACCAGATGTCGCTGCAATCACACCAACTACGACGAGAAACAATTTTATTTTCCTCTATAAAATGTTTCAAAAACCATTTAAAGTTAAATCCCACACGGCAATCAAGGGGTCAGACAGGTAAAACAAAAAATAACACTTAATTGTATCAATATCGCATACCTAAACAATATTTTATTAATCAGGAAAAAATTACGATCAGACGTAAGCAGTCAATTTTCAACGTTAACCACCGAAGATTTAAATGAAATTATTCCGAATAAGAGTGAAATGTCTTCCATGAAGTTGTGTACGCATTATGGAGATTTCGTGACGGCGTATTTCTTGCAGAAAAATCCGGTTTTCTTCGAATTAGACAAAGTATTTTACCCAACTGTTTACACATTATGGCAGTTACCTGATTTGTTGCCGAAATTCACAACGTGGCCGACGGTTTTTGATAAATTAAATTCAGGGGCTGATTTAATGTTACCTGGAATTATAATACCGTCGAATGAAGAATTAAGCCCGCAGTTATTCGGTGGAAATCTAAGAAAAGGAGACGTTTGTGCGGTGAATTTACGACTGGATAATGACGAAAACAGTGCTGCAATTGCTGTGGGTGTGACAGCACTTTCGAGTCAAGATATGTTTTTATCGGGAAAAAGGGGTAAAGGTGTGTTGATTAGGCATACTTATATGGATAATTTGTGGGCGCAAGGTGAAAAAACGCATCCACCGAGTGGAAAAAGTGTTGAAGTTAAAGAAAAAGATGTGAAAGAAGTTGAGAAAGAGGCTGAGGAAAAAGAAAAAGAAGAGAAAAATGTCGAAAATGTTGAAAATGATGAAGAAGAAGAATTGTCGGATTTATGCGAAAATACTGCAAAATCTCCAGTTGAATTAATGGATGATTTGTTATTAACGTGTTTTTTGCGAGTTTGGAAGTTACATGGAAAGAAAATTGAATTGCCGTTGTTAACGAGTACTTTTTATAAAAATTACATGATCCCTGAATGTCCGAAGAATTCGACGTTAGACGTGAAGAAATCGTCTTATAAGAAAATGTCGAAATTTTTACAAAGTATGCAAGAAAAAGGGATAATCCACGTTAAGGAGTTATCCAAAGGTGTGGAGAGCATCGTGGGAGTTGATTTAGCTCATTTCGATATCCGGAGACTTGAAGTAAACCTCGATCAGTTGGATTTAGAATCAGGACCGTCGACTAATCCAGCAGAATCAAATCAAAGCGAATCGAAATACGAATTTCCTTACGTTACTGAATTGTATATGGTCACTGCTGACGTAACTCCGCTGTTTAAGTCAGGTGGATTAGGGTAATAAAGGGTTAAATAGTTAAAACTTAAAACCAAATTAATAAAAAATAAATTATGTCAAATTTTTCAGTAAAGGATCAACGTTAACGGCATCTGAAGTTCGTCAATTCGTGAAAAATTACGTCGTAAAGAATCAACTACAAAATGAACATCAGAAAATGTAAATTTTATCTTCAAAAACCAAAATTTTTTTGCAAAATTTAAATTTTCTGTAAATTTTCAAATATTTTTCAACAGTTTGATCGATTTAGACGACACCCTAAGACGATGTCTTCACTGTCAAGAAATGAATATAAAATGGGAAGAAATAACCATGAGGTAACTATTTTCAAATAAATTTATAAAAATCTTAATCCTATAAAATCTACAAAACGCTTTACAGATTACTTAACAAAATGTCATCCGCGTATCAGTTAAAATTCAAAAATCAAGACCCGATAATTAAAAAAGGGAAACTGGAACCGATTAACCTCGCCGTCAGTCAACGAGCAGCGAATAAAAAAGTGACTTTGATTAACAACCTCCACGTATACAACATAGACCCAAACGCGATCGCGCATGCGCTTCAAATTGGGGTCGCAGCTAGCACGTGTGTATCTCCAGCTCCAAATAGAAAAGATGGACAAGAAGTTTTAGTTCAAGGAAACCAAATAAAATTCATCGCTCGATTACTAACCGGTAAGAAATAAATAACAAAATAATTTATAATAATAATAAATTTTATTTTATTTGCTTGTTTTTGTTCAAAAAATATTTTTCTCAAAATTTTTTTCCAGATGAATACAAAGTACCATCGAAATATATTAAAGGATTAGAATTAGCGCCAAAGCAAAATAAGAAGAGATAAATAATTAATGGGTGGATCTTGTCCAAAACCTAAATTAAAAATAAAATTTTAAACGAAAAATAAACGAGTTGTGTAGTTTTAATATGCAGATTAGTTATTCGGATTTATTCTAATCATGCGATAATTACCTAATATACAAAAATCGTGCGCCGTTACTTAAATTAAAAACTAAAAATAATATCGTGACCTTTACAAAATTAAATTTTTAAATTTATTAAATTCCCACCATTAAAAATTAAAAATTAAGTCAGAAAATAAAATAAAATTACTTCAGTTTTTTTTTTAAAAGAGGTGGTAGTGCAACATGCAAAATTAATTCGCTTCCATCACAAATTCACTGCAAAGCCAAGCAAAAATTATTAAAACATAAAATAATTACGGGTGTTATACAAAACACAAAACGGCTAAATTTCGAAATATAAAGTACATCGACAAACAAATATTCCCACAAGAAAAAAAAATAAACGACACAAATTTTTTCACATTTTTCTAAAATTACAATTCACCTTTGAGTCAAACTGCCACCTAATTTTCTCGACGTCGCTTGTCGTTGTCGAGAAAGAAATGTTTGCCCACCTGACGCGTTCGCCAGCCGTTCGGCAACAGCTTTTCGTTGCAGCTGTTTTCCCTGAAAAGAAAATTTTTTGTCAAAAATAAAATCAAATTTGAGTTTTTCAGATTGTGAGATTCAACAAAAATTTTTCACCAGGCTGTAAAACGACGACGTGATTAATTTTTCTTCGACTTCTCTCATTTTCCTTTGTCGCTCTGAATCTTTCTATTTATTTTAAAATAATAAATTAAGAATATTTTTCAAAATTTTGCTTTATTTTTAACCGTACTTCCAACGCGGAAATAATTTTATCCTTCTCTTGAACTTGATTTTTGAGTGAAATAAGCTCACTAGAAGCATCCGAATTATTTTTCGGATCTAGGATTTTGATCACCTGAAACAATAACAACAAAGATAAATAAAAATTTATTTTAAATATTACAGTACACTAAACTTAAAAACTTACACTTTTAGCTTTTCCGATATATTTCTTGTATCTTTCTTCCATACATCTCATTTCATCATCCTTTTTGTTTAAACTCTCTTGGACTAAATGCACAGCGTCGTCTACGAAAACAAGTAAAAAATCCACGTTATAAAATCTCAAAAATTCAACAACATCCGATATTCCGCGTCACCTCTTTCGTTTAGTTGAGTCTCCAATTCAGAACACAAAGAGCTTTTCCGTTGTAATTCATCTTCTAAGTTCTGAATTCTAGATACTAAGCTCGATAATTTGTGCTGAATTCCGTCGTTGGTTTTATTTTCCGATTGACTGCTTTGGAGATCCTCCAACTGTCCTTGTAATTCAAGAATTCGTTGGTTCGCCAACCTAAAAATCCCAACATTTCAAACCAAAATAATTAAATTTTTCCGTTTTTAGTGTTAGTAATAGTAAATTTTAGTTTTAAAAATAAATATAAAGTTAGTTATGTACAAAAATATTTTATTTTCTACAAAAAATTGTTGTACAATTTTTTAACGCGTCAAGGTGCAAATGATTCTACTACAAATGATATGCACCTTGATATTAATTTAAGTACTAATTTTTTTTTCGCCCACCTGTTTTCTAACTGAAGCTCGTTTTCGTGTTGCCTGGCGTCGTCTAACATGCATTGTAAAACTTCTTCGTTATTACTTTGCACGTTTAATTTAAACATTTTGTTCTCGTGTTGAAGTCGAATTAATTTTTCCCTTAAAAAGAACGGAACGAAAATTAATAAATTTCGATTTCAATGTTAATAACGTTTAACTTACTTAATTTCTGGCGAAACCGAATCCAGAATTTCAGAATTCGAGCCAACGCTGGCAGTTTTTTTGGAATTTTCTGTAGATTTTTAAAACAAAACATCAAAGTTAATAGTTTTATAGAAAATTTTATTGAACAAAAATTCTTACCAATTTCCAATAGAGAGAGTTTCAACTCATCAACAGTTTCCTTCATTGCGTCTCTTTCCGCAGTAATTCTCTATAAAAATACCAACGATTAAATTTAATTTGTGGTACTGTATGTTAATCTGAAAAAGATTGAATTTTCTCACCTCTTTTTCTTTTTCAAGAGTGACCAGTTTATCCTGAGATCGTTTATTCTCAAATTCAGCCGCGTCGCCTCGTTTCGTTTCTTCAAGAACTTTGTTGTGTAATTCGAAAATTTGTTTTTTGTACACTTCGATGCGAGATTTGAGAGAACCACTTTTCTTAACTTCCTATATAACCACAAAGATACAAATTTATTTAGAAAAATAGTTTTGAATTTATTACGAAATAAATACCTCTTCAAGTTGCATGTTCGTCTGCATATATTCCAGGTTTTTCTCTTCTAGAATCTTCATTTGTCGCTTCGCATCGCTCAAATCCTCGAGTTTCTTTTTATACGATTCAACCGTCGCTTCCATTTTAGTCTAAAATCACAAAATTTAATTAAATTTCGCGTTAAGAAAGACTGAGAATTTTCTTTTACCGCTTTGTCGGCAGTTTCTCGTAAGATATCCACTTCATCTTTCAACGCTCGGGCATCGTCCAGTTTTTTAAGCATTTCCTCACTCTGTTCGCAATTAATTAATTTTGTAACACATATTGATTAAAAATTAAAAATTAAGCGAATCAACCTTCGTTAGTAGTTCAGTATTTTTCTTTTCGAGTTCTTCGCTTTTCATCCTATATTCATCTCGAGCTAAAATAAATTTTTAATACCACATTCATAAATAAATCAACACTACTACAATAAAAAAGTAACTAAATTCGTCAAATCATCACACCTGTTTCTAATTTGTACAATTCATCCTGCAAATGCTCCAACTGGTGTTGTAATTTCTGATGCTTTCTCCCCACAGATGTACTAAAAAAAATTTTTTACATCGCAAATTATTCAAAACAAACCTAAAAAAAAAAAGCAAATTAAAATCCAAACTAACCTGATATCATCATCCAATCCTTCAATCTGACTTAACTTATTCATTAATTTCTCATTTTCGTTCTCCAATGTTGCCTTATCTTCTTGCAACATCGTCACCTAACAAATAATTCATCGTTTTAACAAAATTTATTTTCTTACCAAAATTAACTCAATTTACTCCACCTGGAGATCTAATTCGTGACATCTTTGAGTAATATGTTGTTTAGCTTCAATCGCAGCTTCGAGTTGTTCCACAATCTTTTTATTCTGATCCAAATCAGATTGATTCTCACTGGACGGCGTCGCTCCGCTGGAAGTCGTCATCAATTCTTGAATCGCATTCATTACTTCGTGTTGATCAGCTTCTTCCATATCCATTATCACTTCGATGTACTCTTGTTTGTGATCGCAATTAACCGCACATCCTAAAATTAACTGCAGTAACCGTCCTAATTCAGCTGTGTCGTTATATTCGGCGATTGCAGTTAAATCAGGAAATCTGAAGTCCATTATTTGTTGGCCCATCATCTAAAAAAATATCCAAATTTTAAGAAATTTTTAAAAAGTCGCTTAAAAAATGTCAAAATTTTGATTTTACATCGAATTACCACGACATTGACATTTTATTTTAAAACAATTTATGTTTAAACTATTTAATCACTGAACTGAAACAACTTTATCGTTATTATTTTACACATTAAAAAAGTCTTTTCAGAAAGTAGTCAATCTCGGCCACAAAAAAAAAATGAATCGTAAATCATTTACTTCACGGTTGTATACTCACATCCTGATAATAATCCTGAATGCCTTTGAGAATTTTCTTCAGGTTACTGACCTAAAATTGATTTAAACTTCAATTAAATAATTTTCTACCGCAATTTTGTAAATAAATTCATCGAACAATTTACTTTTAATCGCCAGTTGCTCACATCATCACTTTTCAATTTTGACAACCAGAACGAATCGAACCAATCCGGTGCGCTACATTTCGACACAAACAATAATAAATATCACAGTGCATCGTAATATATCTTCAAAACTACAAAATTGCTAATTTCAAAATCAGAAAATTACATTTGGCCCAAAACTTGAGCCATTGCGACACCGTCGGATAATTCCTCCACGTTTCCATGAGGCGCCGTAACGTTAAATGTTCGGATCTAAAAAATTTAAAAGTAATTATAAATATAACTTTAATATTTAATACTAAGAAAAATAATTAACGCAATTAAAGCAAACATTTTATCATCGAGTTCAAGGTTAGGTAATTTTTGTTGTTTTGTAGCAACACCCCGAAAATTGTCGTTTATTGCGTAAAATATATGGTTAAGAGTGGTTTTAATGTGTGGATGTGTTATTTAAGTGCTACGTATGTTAAGATTGTTAGTGTTTGTTTACCCATTTGATGAGACTTTGACAAAGTTTGTGTTTTTCCATTCCGTGTCATCAACTTCTTCAACTCTACACTTCCTCGTTAATTCTTCGTTCTGTCGTTAGTTAGCGCTCGTGTGCGATATTTTATCACAATGGCGCACCCAAGTGTCAAAACTAAGAATTACTTTTGTATTTTATAATTTCGCAAATAAAGAATATTTGAATTATTCAAACTGTGTATAAAATTATTTACAAACTAATTACTAAGCATATATTTAAAAGAAATCGTGACGTCACACAAAATATAAATTTTTTCTAAACTCATTTTATTTATTAATCACCATAAAATAAATATCAATTACAAATGGACAAAAAGATGATTAAAACTCATTATACAAATCAATACTTTTTTGTTCACATTTTCATTTTTCTTTCAAAAAAAATAAAAATTTAAACAATTTTTTTTTTTATAAAAAACAAAAAAAAATTCTCATGAGCATTAAACAAAATTCGTAATATATTATTATCAATGTACAAAATTTTCTTTGACACAGTATTTTCATTATTTTCAATTATATATATATACAACAAATAATTATTATAAAATAACAAACCTAAACAAAATACACTTAAATTATAAAATTATAAAATATAAAGTAAAAATGAGATTCCGCTATGATAAAATGAACGTTTTTACGATTTAAAAAAATGATGAAGTATTTTTCAGGTACAAAACAAAAATTAATTAATTAATCATTAGGAACGAATATTTTGTGTAATATTATTACTATTATCATTATTATTATAACTGAGATATTAAATAAGATGAACTAATTCAAAATACTGATATAAAGAAATCAAAAAGTAGTTGCCTTATTTTTCAAAAAACAAAAATTACAAAAGTACAAAATTAAAAAAATAAAATTTTTACAAAAAAAAGGCAGTTTTTCAAAAATAAAACCAAAATATCAAAATATTTAAAAGCATTTTTATAAATTAAAAAATAAAATTAAAAACACCTGACAGTTTTCATTCTTATAAATAGATATTATAAATTTAGTTTGTGGTACATATTTATATATAAAAAAATTATTTAGTCGTTATCGTTTCTTCTTTTTTTGTGTTTGTAATTACATTCACGATCTGAAAATAACAAAAATCAGTCATTATTTTCAATATTTGCATAAAATTAACCTGAAATTTACCTGGCATTGGAGTGTGAACTTCAACTTTTACTTTGGCAGTTGCGGTGACTTTTGTCGTCACCACAGATTTATTATTTTTATTAGTAGTTGTAGTACTAGTATTTGGTGCAGATGACTAAAAAATTAACAAAATATATTTGTAAAATATTATAATTGAATTGAAATTAAAATTATCCTTCTTACATTTTCAGATTCATCATCATCCTCTTCTTCTTCCTCGTCTCCGTGTCTCTCAGGAAACGACGTCGTTGTTTCAACCACAACTTCCGGTTGAACAACGATTTCGTGGGACGAGTGCCACGATGGTGGTTCTTCGGTGATGGTGGATAATGAAATCTCGCTGGGATATATCCGGCGATTAGTCACCGATGAAGGTTCGGTTTTTGTTTTCGCTCGTTTTGGACGAATGCGAGGCGGGGATGGCTCGGGAGTTGGAGTGGCTATTCTGTCCGGATTATCCTTTGGAATAACCTAAAATTTTATAATGGTAAAATGATTTATTATACAAAATTTAACCAAATAAGTCAGTAGTTAAATTTTACCTCAGCAGGTGGTCCGATGAGTGATAATAAAACGGGTAAGAATATTAATCCGTTCATTAATCCTATTATAACTAACGCTGATAAAACGTAGAAAAAATATTTGACTATAAAGTCAAATTCGGAGAATGCTAAAATGAATACACCGAGTAATGTGGAAATTCCACCGTGGAATATTGGAGAGAAAAAATGTTCGATGCTCATCGCCATTCTGCGATTCCGATTCCCGATGCAGGTTAAAAAACCCTAAAAAGATAAAAAAATTAAATTACTTTCAAAAATTTTAAAAAGTTGCGAAAAGATAAATTTCAACGCCAACTTACGACAGTAAAATGCACGGTGAACTCCACGCCGATCCCGACAGCCACGATCAAAATAAACGCAGGCACCGCACTCAGTCTGATCCCCATAATCCCCATAAATCCTACTAATTCCACCACATCTGCGCATAACACAAAAACCACCACAAATGCAGCCCATGGATTAACCAACACGAATGTCAACACGACGAAACAGCACACCAACACGCAACCCAATGCCAAAATCAAGTAAAAACGAATACTGAGATATTGTTCCCAAAACACGAATGGAATTCCAGTAGGAAAATTCGCCAATCCTCGTTCTTCGAATCGTCGACAAATTTCGCGGATGATTTTAATCGACGAAGTCACGTCCTCGGTTGACGCTAATTTACTGAGGTAAAACGGGAGTTGGGTGTAAATTAGCGGTTGAGATTTGGCGATTTTCAGTTCAAAGTCTCTAGGGTCGTGAACCCAGGGTTTTGGTTCCGGGCGAAAATTTGCCATTGACGCCGCGTAGACCAAGGGGTCGTTGGAGACCCACGCTGTGAGGTAATTGTAGAATGCTTTGGGATTGATGATGTCGTCATCGTTTACTAATCGAACTTTGGTTACCTGAAAATTTAAATTTTATGTCAGATTTTTTGTTTAATTTGATTCTTTCAATTTAATTTATACTCACCAAGGATTTATCGACAGGATTATCGACTTGACCCGTTTGAACCAAAAGTTTATACGCCAATATCGCATCGGAAGAAGCGTTTTTAAACCACCATTCCTGAGAAATACATCCGTTATTCCAATCTTCGTCAAATGCTTCTTGAAGACCTGCACAAATAACAAACAAAATTAAACAAAAAATAAAATTACATTTGACAAAATCTTTCAAAATACCTTTAAGCCACTGTCTGAACATCGACAACCAAAAATCAGGTAATCCTCCATCATCGTTTTTAACGACCTTATCAACTCTTACAAAAGCGTCGTGAAATTCTTGTAACAATTTCTGATTCATCGGATATTCAAAATTCCCCTGCGTCACCACGTACATGTTGTAAAACCCAAAATACTCTCTCTGCGCGTGTAGAAAACGGTATTCGTTCGTATCGTGGGGTACCAAATCCGTCAAATCCAATCCGTCCGTCACTTTCACCATTCCCCAGATGCTCACTCCCAATAAAGCGAAGAAAACTATGATTGTCAACATCTGCAAAACCCAAAAATCGTTTTAGAAAAGCCTTAATCTTCAACATCAAATAAAATTATTCACCTTCACTGGCGTTTTCTGTAAAAACGGTCCGTAAAAATCACGCGCAAAACACGTCAACGACCACAGATGACACGGTGGTTCTATGCATCCATCAAAACATTTATCTCTCAAAGACATTTTATTCCCGTCAACCAATTCACGCATTGACGTTGATGTTGTCATTAAGGATTCCACTGACGGCGCTGTGCTCACTGGCCAACATTCGTTCGGCGCTAAATTAGTGAACACAGTTTGTTGTTGGTTGTTCGATGATGGTAAAGCTTGAGTAATTGTTTGATGCTTCGGTGTCGATGTAGCGGGTGAAACTTGATTGCCGAAACAAGGAGTTGATGTCGGGTTGCAGACGCCTTTCTCCAGATCACGATCGTAAGTTCTTGGAGGAGGCCTGAATAAAAGTAAGAAAAATAAGTAAAAATTGAAAATAAAGTAAATACAATTCAAACTTACGCAGGAAAACAACAGAATATGTCCATTCTTTTACTTTCCCTTCGTTTTAAATCCAGACTGACGATGGCGGGAAAAATAAGAAGTAGTGAAGCCACGTTAAAAACTAACAAAACAGCGATCTTATAAAGTAAAATAAAAATAAACGAATAAATGAATCATAAATCTAATTAATTTAAAACTCTCAATATTTATTGTAAAAATAAATTTCTTTTACCTGTAACGCGAATGATCTCAACGCTGGAATGGGAATAATAGCAGCCGCTAAGAAGGCTAATAAATTAATGAATGAAGTGAGTAAAATGCTGACTCCGCTCTGTTTGAGACATTCACCACTTTCTTCCTAGAAATCAAAATTACGACGGAAAAGAAAAATTGTTTAAAATACATTTCGAAACAAAATTAAATTGTTGACAGAAATTACCTGTACTGGTATTTGATTAGATACATTTTCAGAGTAAGTGTGACTTAATATAAATAAATCATCAACTCCCAATCCCAGAGCTAAAAAAGGAACAATCTACAAAATAAAAATAAAAAAACCAAATTAATCGTCGCGAAATATTTTAAAATTTTAAAATTTAAGTCATACCTGAGTTGTCGACGCATTAAATACAATCCCAACGATCGAACAAAATCCAAGACCAGACGCCACCGACATAGCAACCAACAGCACACCCGCAAAACCTACTCCACTTTGCGAATTAACAAAATCGTTCCACTTCAACAGACAAACACACGCGTACACCAACTATAAAATAAAATTAATTTTAAGTAAAATTAAATTAAACTTGTTAAAATACAATTTTACCATTAAAATATATCCCAGTGAAATTCGAATGACGTCAATCTGCGAAAAATCTTTAACAATGTCCGACAACGACGTCGTAGCAAAAGGCAAAATTTGGTAATGTTTGGAAAAATTAGATTCTTTAACGTGAGATTCCATTTCGTCGACAAATTTCCGTTGCCACGCTTCGATTATCATTCTAGCTTTCTCCACCGACCAATCGGAATTATGAACTTTGTAATTATCGCTCCAAAAATCGTACATTTCTTTCTCCCCCATCAAAGGAATTACAGTTTGCATTGCGTTTGCTCTAAAAAAAATAAATTAAAAGAGTGTTACCAGAAGTAAATAAACCTAGAGAAGTATGACACTTCTGGGATTGGTGCAGGGAGTCCTGATACCATGTTAACCCC
>JAQIWS010000238.1:0-33023 GCA_034696085.1 Stigmatogaster subterranea | reverse complement strand
AATAATAGTCGACAAAGTTGTTTTGCGTGCTTACGGTATTCGATGTAATTCGGACGGTGTATTTGTCGTTCGAGTATTGATATTCGAAATTATTGCCAAAGTTGAGTTTTCGTTGCGCATTCATGTCTGAAGAGGATTGAAAGGGTTGAAAATAAAACGTGTTTGAAAAAGGACGAGGATTTTGGAATCGATTTGGTGATGTTGTGTTTACAACAAAATGACAGCAAATGGCTGCAGTTGTTATGGTGACGAGTGATGACGTAACAATTTGGTGCTTTGTCGACTTCTACAAAAAATTTTTGTAAGAACGTACACTATAAGTATTCGACACTATAAGTGTGATAAATCGACATGTCGACATTTTTAGCCGTGTGTCGACAAGTGTCGACCTAAGTGAGAAAATTCTATATTTGACTCAGTTAGAATTAGTTCGACCAAAATCGAGAAAAAATGTTAAAAGTAAATTGTCGGCATTTTTGTCGATAATAAAAATTTAATTCCGACAAATACACAAAAATTTAATAAATGAATAAATATTTTTCACACAATTCGAAATTTATTCGTCTAACTACCAGACTTGTAACGACATTCAATTTGGATTTGATCGAAATATACATAAATGTAACACAAATTCGATATCGACAATCAACGTTCGTCAAACAAGATACGTTTAATTAAAATCATCAAAGCCGTCGCGAAGATCACAATAAAAATACTAAGTATCTTCTGCTGTTCAGGTTCCAGTCCAACCGAACGTGGAAAATCTGCACTTTCAAGGCCATCACATCCCTTCGTCAGATAATACGTCGTACATTCCTTAAATCGGTCAAGTTTGGTGACAAACCGATTTAAATCCTTGTCGAAGGTCGTCGTCTTTTTGATAAGTTTTTTCAAAGACTTCTCTTTGCACGTTGGATGGTTTACGGTCAAATCAACAAACGTGTGTTCGACCTGAGTTGAACCGACTTTAAGTAGTTTAATCCCGTCGTGGATTAGTTGTAATCCTTCTTTCACGCGTGATAATTCATCGTTTGATTTTGGTTCGTCGTTGAGAGCTTCGAAGTCATCCATTTTTGGAATCAAACTTCAGATTTTCAAATAAATGACTGACAACTGACGTTGTTCGCTTTCGATTACATTCTACTCTGCCTTCCACAAAACACACGTGACATCGCAACAATGATCACTGACACGCGAAGTAAGGATATTCAATTGTTAAAGCGAAATAAAATTTTAATTTCGTATTTCAATCACAAATTTTAGCACAAATCTTTACCAAACGCTTTGTTCACGTGTTTACACAACGCAATGAACAACATCATTACAATGGCAGACGTGAAAAAGAACAACAAAAAAGTTGTGTCCCGGCCAATCTTCGTCGACAGTCGATTTATAAACGATTCTTCAACATCATCTTTGCCGTCTTTTATGTTCTTCATTGACTCCGCGACACCTCGCTTAAATTTGGAAGTGGTCCGCGCAAATGATCGTAACTCGTTATCGAATGACGTCATCCTTTCTACAATTTTGTTTAATAGTACTGGTGGGAATCTGTTACGATGTCGGGGCGAATGAGTCGACGTAGACTTGATGTAAATGTTGCTGAGGCGAAGTTGTATCATCCCGTCATAAATTAGTTGTAAACCTGAATCGAGGTTGGATAATCCATCATCTGATGTTAATCCGTCGTGATCCTTAAGAGCATCAAAATCGTCCATTTTTCGGTTACTCCGTAAAATTTTGAGATTCTTAAGTGATTACGTCTGAAATAAGCGCGAGTTTAATTGGAGTAAAATATGACGGTACAAATTAAATCGAATTGAAAAGTTATTAAACTTACGAACGGAAATGGCTGACGTTGTTTATTTTCGATTACCCATCAAATTTTGTCACTTGCCCACGTGATGACACGTTTGTCATTGTTGCGTAGTCTTCCCGCACGTTGCAACCCGACAACGAACAATAACGAGCAATGACGCACGTTTTTTGACGCGTTGTTGTTGCAAAATAAAAGTCATATTAAATGACGTAAATTGTTTCACGTCATTCGTGATTAAAGCCGCGAGAAAATGTTGACTTTTCGAAATGTAGTAATCACGCAATTTTTTATTTCAAATTTCTACTACAGTAAAACCGGATATAACGCGCTTTGTTTTTACGTAGATTCGGATATAACGCGCTTTGTTTTTACGTAGATTCGGATATAACGCACTTTGTTTTACGTAGATTCGGATATAACGCGCTTTGTTTTACGCGGATTCGGATATAACGCGGGTCTAGTCATGCCCCCAGCGCACTAGAACCCGTGGAAATTTCGTCTCATTATACCGCGGTATAGCCGATAACGCGGGTGTTACTATGTCCCCCGTTGTCCGCGTCATAACGGGGTTTTACCGGAAAATAATGTCGACATTTTTGTCGTCGTGTCGACTATTTGTAAAAAAACTTTGTATAACGCAGTTGAAATTTGTCGACTAAATTCGAGATTACATTATACAAGTGACACAAAAGAAAGTTATAAAGATTTAATACAAATAGATACATTAAGCACTAATGGTACAACCCGAAATTTAATCGTCAGAAATAATATAAATGTTGACTTGTAATAAAGTAAATTGGGATTTGGTAGAACAAGAAATAAATAAATAAAACATTCGACAAGTTAGATTTCGAAATCAAGGTTCAAGAAAAATCTTTGCAAGTACAATTACAGCAACGTACCCGATGATTAAAATAAAAATTTGGAGTTTAGTCTGATCTTCGGGTTCTAGTTGAACCAAACTTTCAAAATTTCCATTTTCTAAGTCATCACATGCCTTCGTCAAAAAATACTTCATACGTTCCTCAAAACGGTCAAGTTTGTTGACAAAGCGATTTAAATCCTTATCGAAGGTCATCGTCGTTTTGTCAAGTTTTTTCAACAGTTCCTCTTTGCACTTTGGATGTTTTACGGCCAAATCAACAAACGTGTGTTCGACGTGAGTTAAACCGACTCGAAGTTGTTTAATCCCGTCGTAGACTAGTTTTAATCCTGATTCAACGCGTGATAACTCATCGTTTGATTTTGACTCGTCGTTGAGAGTTTCGAAGTCATCCATTTTTGGATTCAAACTTGAGATTTTTATGTAAATGGCTGACGTTGTTCGCTTTTGGTTACATTTGTATTCTGCTTTCTACACGCACACGTCACTACGCAACAATGATCACTGACGCGCGAGGTAAAGATAGTCAATTGTTAACGCGATTGTGACGACTGACGTTGTTCGCTCGTCTTTCACTAAACACACGTGAACATCGCAACAATGATCACTGACGAACAACGTGAGGATATTCAATTGTTAACGCGATTGTAAATAAATCACACCAAAATAAAATTATGGATTAACAAAAAAAAATTTAATTTCGTGTTTCAATCATAAATTTTACCATAAATCTTTACTGCGAACAAAATGCTTTGTTCACGCATTGAGACAACAAAGTGACCAACATCATTACAATAACAATCGTGTAAAGGATTAAGATCAAAATTGTCTCCTTGCCAAACTTAGTTTCCATTCGATTTATAAACGATTCTTCAACTTCATCTTTGCCTTCTTTTATATTCTTCATTGAATCTGCGACATCTCGCTTAAATTTCGAAATTTTTCTCGCAAATGATCGTAACTCGTTATCGATTGACGACATTCTTTCGTCAATTTTGTTTACTATCACTGGTCTGAAGTTGTTGCGATGTTTGGGCGAATAAGCCGACGTGTACTTGACGTACTGGTTACTCAGGCGAAGTTGTATCATCCCGTCATAAATTAGTTGTAATCCTGAGTCGAGGTGGGATAATCCATCATCTGGTGTTAATTCGTTATGTTCCTTGAGAGCATCAAAATCATCCATTTTTTTAAGGTAAAGCTTTGAGATTCGTAAGCAGAATGGCTGAAATAAGCGAGATATTAGGTAAAATATTGCGGTTAAATTTAAATCGAATTGAAAAGTTATTAAACTTACGAACGAAAATGGCTGACGTTATTTACTTTCGATTACCCATCAACTTTTGTCACTTGCCCACGTGATGACACGTTCTTAATTGTTGCGTGGTTTTCCATAACTACAATTGTTGTTTCAAGTCGCGTGATGCTACCCGAAGAAGAACAATAATGATCAATAACGCATTGTTGTTGAACAATAACTTGAATTCTATTGTTTACGTAGCCAGTTTATTTTTACGCCTAAATTTTAATTTTTAAAAGTTGATTGTTATAAAAAATTAACCAAACTAAATGAAATATGGATTTTGAAATGTTACCAGAAGAAGTAGTGATATTGATGATTTTTTCATACTTTTCATTTCTTAAACTGCTTTTTACAAATCAATTTGTAGACGAAATATCAATTTTGTGTGTGTAAAATGACCCGTACTGCCATGAACATTTGTTGACTCGATATAAGACGATTCCCGATTTTTTGACGCACGAGAAAACGATATTTAATTGTTAACGCGATTGTAAATAAATCAAACCGAAATAAAATTGAGGATTAACAAAAAAACTTTAATTTCGAATTTCAATCACAAATTTTATCATAAATCTTTAATGTGAACAAAATGCTTTGTTCATTTGCGTTGAAACAACGAACCAACCAACAACAATACAATAAATGCGTAAAAGATTATTATCAAACTTGTGTCCTTGCCATACATTTCTTCCATTCGATTCCATTTTTTCTTTATAAACGATTCTTCAACTTCATCATTGCCTTCTTTTACATTCTTCATTGAATCTGCGACACCTTGCTTAAATTTCGAAATTTTCTTCGCAAATGATCGTAACTCGTTATCGAATGACGACATTCTTTCTTCAATTTTATTTAATATTATTGGTCTGAAGTTGTTGCGATGTTTGGGCGAACAGGCCGACGTGTACTTGACGTACTGGTTACTCAGACGAAGTTGTATCATCCCGTCATAAATTAGTTGTAATCCTGAGTCGAGATGGGATAATCCGTCATCTGATGTTAATCCGTCATGTTCCTTGAGAGCATCAAAATCATCCATTTTTTAAAGGTAAAGCTTTGAGATTCGTAAGCAGAATGGCTGAAATAAGCGAGATTTTAGGTAAAATATTGCGGTTAAAGTTTAATAATTTTTCAATTCGATTTAAATTATTAAACTTACGAACGAAAATGGCTCACGTTATTTACTTTCGATTACCCATCAACTTTTGTCACTTGCCTACGTGATGAACGTTCGTCATTGTTGCGTGGTTTTCTATATGTACAATTGTTGTTTCATCCCGCGTGAAATCGCGCGACAAAGAATAGAAATGATCAATGACGCATATTTTTTAAAGATTTTTTCTTACTTTTCAATTTTTCGTCAATTGTCCCGGTGTCACAACAATAGAGAAACATTGCCTTAAAACAAGCTTTGTGAAATGGGTTAAAAATAAAATGATAAAATGTCGTATTTTGTCGACTTTTGAAAAAATATATTTTTGTCGGTGCTCAGTTGAAATTAATCTGTTAAATTCGACAAACTAAATTGGCAATAAATTTTCGACACTGTATCGACATTTTGTCGACTTTAACAAAAAAGGGTCTGTGAAGGAAATTCGCAAAAATAAGCCAGAAATATATGGTAATGTCGGCATTTTTGTCGAAATCAAGCGAAATATATTGCGTCATCTGTCGGCTGCAAAGCTAACGAATGAACAAAAATTTAATAAATGAATAAATATTTCACATATAATCCAAATTTTAATCATCTAATTACTAGAAATGTTGACTTGCAACGACATTCAATTTGGATTTGATCGCAAAATAAATAAATGTAACAAAACATTCGACAAGTTAGATTTCGAAATCAATTTTTACACAAAAACTGTTCAATTATAAGTATAAACATCGCAACCATCTCAATGATCACAATAAAAATAACAAGATACTGCTGATCTTCACGTCCAGGTTCAACCGAACATTCAAAATCGGCACTTTCCAGTCCACCACATCCCTTCGTCAGAAAATACGTCATACGTTCCTTAAATCGGTCAAGTTCGTTGACAAACTGATTTAATTCCTTATCGAAGGTCGTCGTCTTTTTCTCAAGTTTTTTCAAAGATTTCTCTTTGCACGTTGGATGTTTTACGACCAAATCGTCAAACGTGTGCTCGACGTGAGTTAAACCGACTCGAAGTTGTTTAATCCCGTCGTAGATTAGTTGTAATCCTGATTCGACGCCTGATAATTCATCGTCTGATTTTGATGCGTCGTTGAGAGTTTCGAAGTCGTCCATTTTCAGGATTAAAACTTAAGATTCTTATAAAAATGGCTGACGTTGTTTACTTTCGATTACACATCAAATTTTATCACTTTCTCACGTGATGACACATTCATCATTGTTGCGTGGTCGTCCATCACTACAATTGTTGTTTTCATCGACAAATAAAACTTTATTCATGAAATCAAAATTTCATCACCAATTGAAAACAAATCGATAAAAATTTAACAAATAAATAAACAGTACAATTAAATTTAATTGTCTGAAATATAAGAAATGTTGACTTGTAACAAATTCAACTGGGATTTGATTAAACAAAAAATATATAAACAAAACATTGGGCAAATTCGATTTCGACAATCAACGTTCTTTAAAGAACGCTTCTAAACATATACACAGAAATAATATCCCGAAGATCCCAAGATAAATATTAAGTGTCTTCAGTTGTTCAGGGTCTAGTTCATTCGACATTGCAGATGCTTTTCTTCCTGATATATTACGTCCCTCCGTCAGAAAATACGTCGTTCGGTCTTTAAATCGATCAACTTTTTGGACAAACGAGGTTAAATCTTTGTCGAAGGACATCATCGTCTTGTCGAGTTTTTTCAACGTTTTCTCACTGCACGTTGGATATTTTACGGCCAAATCAACAAACGTGTGTTCGAAGTCAGTTAAACCGACTCGAAGTTGTTTAATCCCGTCGTAGATTAGTTGTAATCCTGATTCGACGCGAGGTAATTCATCGTTTGGTGTTGTTGCGTCGTTGAGAGTTTCGAAGTCATCCATTTTCGGGATTCAAATTCGAGATTTTTACAAAAATGGCTGACGTTGTTCGCTTTCGACTACACTTCTACTCTGCCTTCCACTAAACACACGTGACATCGCAACAATGATCACTGACGCTCGAGGTAAAAATATTCAATTGTTAACGCGATTTTGAATAAATCAAACCGAAATAAAACTGTGTATTTACATAAAACTTTTAATTTCGTATTTCAATCACAAATTTTATCAGAAATCTTTATCCAAATGCTTTGTTCACACGTTGAAGCAACGCAATGAATAACATCATTACAATAACAATCGTGTAAAGGATTAAGATCAAAATTGTGTCCTTGCCAAACATCGTTTCCATTCGATTTATAAACGATTCTTCAACTTCATCTTTGCTCTTTGTTATATTCTTTATTGAATCTGCGACATCTCGCTTAAATTTGGAAGTGTTCCGCGCAAATGATTGTAACTCGCCATCGAATGACTCCATCTTTTCTTCAATCATTTTTAATATTAGTGGTTTGATTTTGTTACGATGTCTGGGCGAATAGATCGACGTGGACTTGATATACTTGTTACTGAGGCGAAGTTTTACCATCCCGTCATAAATTAGTTGTAAACCTGAGTCGAGGTGAGATGATCCATCATCTGGTGTTAATCCGTTATGATCCTTGAGAGCATCGAATTCGTCCATTTTTTAATGGTTAAATTTTGAGATTTTTAAGCGATTACGTCTGAAATAAGCGCGCGTTTTGGGTTAAATATGCCGGTAAAGATTAATCGAATTGATGAGTTATTAAACTTACGAATGAAAATGGCTGAGTTATGTATTTTCGATTATCCATCAAATTTTGTCACTTGCCCACGTGATGACACGTTCGTCATTGTTGCGTAGTCTTCTGTAAGTATAATTGTTGTTCAACACGCATGACGTCACGCGACTATTAAAAATAATGATCAATGACACGTTTTTTGACGCACATATTTTTATCCTCAGTTGAAATTAATCGGGTAAATTCGACAAATTTCTGCAATAAATTTTCAATACTTTATCAATATTTTGTCGACCAAAAAAAAGTATCTATGAGGAAAATTCGCGAAAGTAAGCTTGAAAAATAATGTCGACATTTTTGTCGGTGTGGTGTCTTGTCGACCTTTGTGAAAGAATTTTTTAATGATGCAGTTGAAATTAGTCGTCCAAATTCGAGAACACATTGTGATGAATTTTATTGCGTCATTTCTTGGCTGCGAAGCTTCGGTAATTCAAATACATAAAGATTTAATAAATAAACACTACATGTATACAACCCGAAATTTAATCGTTTGAAATACTAGGAAGGTTGACTTGTAATAAAGTAAATTGGGATTTGAAAAAAGTACACAAGAAATAAGTGAACAAAACATTCCACAAATTCAATTCCGACAATCAGCGTTGTTTAAACAAAATCAGTACATATGCACAGATCGCAATCGTCAAGACGATCACACAGAAAACATCAAATATCTTCTTCTCTATAGGTTCTACTTCATCCGACATTGCAAAAGCTTCACGTTCCGATACATTACGTCCCTTCGTCAGAAAATACGTCGTACGATCTTTAAATCGATCAACTTTGTGCACAAACGAGGTTAAATTCTTATTGAAGATCATCGTCGTTTTGTCAAGATTTTTCAATGATTTCTCTTTGCTCGTTGGATATTTTACAGCCAAATCAACAAACGTGTGTTCGACTTGAGTTATACCGACTCGAAGTTGTTTAATCCCGTCGTAGATTAGTTGTAATCCTGATTCGACGCCTGATAATACATCGTCTGATTTTGATTCATCGTTGACGGTTTCGAAGTCATCCATTTTTGGTTTCACACTTCAGATTTTTATATAAATGATGATGATGTCCGCGTTCGAATACATTTCGACTATGTCATCTAAGCAACACGTCACATCGCAACAATGATCACTGACGCGCGATGTAAGGATATTCAATTGTTGTCGAATCCCAAAAATTTTTTTCCTGAGTTCGTTTGTAGTTGACCATATTCGAGATACGTTTAAAAGAAATTGTCGGCATTTTTTCGACATCAAGCTTAATCTAATTCAATTGCGCCATTTGGCTGTGATGTTGTAACAAATCATTAAAAATTTAATAAACACTACACATCAATTTAATCGTCTGAAATATTCGAAATGTTGACTAGTAACAAATTCAATTGGGATTTGATCGAACAAGAAATAAGTAAACAAAACATTGGGCAAATTCGATTTCTACAATCAACGTTTTTTAAAAATGTCTAATGCAATTAAGCCAAGAAAAAATGTCGTCATGATCATCAGTACAATACATAATTTCGTCTGATCTTCAGGTTCATTCCTCATTGCAAAAGCTTCTCTTTCTGATATATTACGTCCTTTCGTTAGAAAATACGTCGTACGGTCTTTAAATCGATCAACTTTATTCACAAACGAGGTTAAATCCTTGTCGAAGGACATCATCGTCTTGTCGAGTTTTTTCAACGTTTTCTCTTTGCACGTTGGATGTTTTACGGCCAAATCAACAAACGTGTGTTCGAAATGAGTTAAACCGACTCGAAGTTGGTTAATCCCGTCGTGGATTAGTTGTAATCCTGATTCAACGCGAGGTAATTCATCACCTGATGTTGTTGCGTCGTTGAGAGTTTCGAAGTCATCCATTTTTGGTTTCAAACAAGAGATATTCATAAAATGGCTAACGTTGTTCGCTTTCGACTACACTTCTAAAATACTTTGTCTTCTAAGCGAACGTGACGTCACAACAATGATGACTGACGCACGAGGAAATATTCAATTGTTAACGCAACTTTAAAGAAATCAAACCGAAATAAATTTTATCAACTTTTATCGTATGTCTACAATTGTTGTTTCACGCCCATGATGCCACTCAACACAGAACAATAATGATCAATGACGCATAGAATTTCGCGAGGCAAACTATTCCCACATAATCCTAAATGTAATCGTCTAAATACTAGAAATGTTGATTTGCATAACGACATTCAATTTGGATTTGATAAAAAGAAGGTGTAACAAAACATTCGACAAATTCGATTTTGACAATCAACGTTCTTGAAACAAGATTATTTTAATTACAAATACCAAAATTGTCGCAATTGTAAATAAATCAAACCGAAATAAAATTGAGGATTAACAAAAAAACTTTTAATTTCAAATTTCAATCACAAATTTTATCATAAATCTTTAGTGTGAACAAAATGCTTTGTTCATTTGCGTTGAAACAACGAACCAACCAACAACATTACAGTAAGAAATATGTAAAAGATTATCAACAAAATTGTATCCTTGCCATACATTTCTTCCATTCGATTCCATTTTTTCTTTATAAACGATTCTTCAACTTCGTCTTTGCCTTCTTTTATATTCTTCGTTGAATCTGCAACACCTTGCTTAAATTTCGAAATTTTCGTCGCAAATGATCGTAAGTCGTTATCAAATGACGACATCCTTTCTCCAATTTTGCTTAATATTATTGGTGCGAATTTGTTACGATATTTGGGCGAATAGGTCGATGTGCACTGGATATAATCGTTACTGAGGCGAAGTTGTATCATCCCGTCATAAATTAGTTGTAATCCTGAGTCGAAATGGGATAATCCATCATCTGGTGTTAATCCGTTATGATCCTTGAGAATATCGAAATCATCCATTTTTTATATAAAGGTAAAGCTTTGAGATTCTTAAGCAGAATGTCTGAAATAAGCGGGAGTGTTGGGTAAAATATTGCGGTAAAATTTAAATCGAATCGAAAAATTATTAAACTTACGAGCAAAAATGGCTGACGTTGTTTACTTTCGAGTACTCATCAACTTTTGTCATTTGCTCACGTGACGACACGTTATTATTGTTGTATGGTCTTCTAAAGTTCTATTACTACAATTGTTGTTTCATCCCGCATGATGATGATGCCCCCTGACAAAGAACAATAATTTACATAATGTTAGTTTTCAAAAATCTTATATGTAGGTAGATGTAAAAAGTTTAGGCTTCGTAATTATTGTTTATATCAAAGTGGAAAAGTTGTGGCTGTAACCGGTGAAGAATTAACGAGCAACTAATGAGTTTTAAACGGTAACCAATGACGATTGCTGAATTTTATAACGGTTTAGAGCGTGAAGTTTCTTTGTGTTTCTTTGTGCAGGTAGAGTCTGCGAATGTCATAAATAATTTTATATTTATTTTAAATAACAGAAATATTTTATGCCTGTAGCAGTTAACGATGATTAATTTTTGATTATGCAGTCCCGCAGCTGCGAAATCTCCCGGCAGTTAAAGATGGCGGAACGTGGTGTTGATGTGTTGCGTTGTGAAAATTGGGTGTGGATTTGATTTAACGCTAATTCGAACGCAAAAATAACTTCGAAATAGTGATAAATTGGTATTTTTGATAGTTTTAATCTGCTACAGCCTGATGATTTTTACTGTGTAGGTGACTTTGGTGTGATTTGTTAATTTAATGAGTGGTTGAAAATAATTTCACTTATTTTTCGTAATTTCTGGCTGAAAAAAATTGTTATTATTAAGGTATTTCGATTTTCTAAATTATCATTTACGTATACAACCAGAATTATTCTATTTTGAGTTTATTTCTTACACAAATTTACTTAAAATACAATAATTTTGTTTGTGTAAGATTAGTCAAGTAGTTTACTAATGTATTACTGGTGTGTCGTTTTATATACGATAAATAACATTTTAATTGAAATTTCTTGGTAAAATGTAAATTTCAAAGTTTGAAAACTTGAAAATAACTCTGTATTATTCATTTTTGGAGTTTCGACGGTTACGCCATGTCATCACTACTGACGTATTTGAGTGAATTGAAATTTAAGCCAATCAGCTTCAAGAAAATCTTGTACGGGGTTCACACGAGTGGAAACAAGACGAAGCGTATTGGAACCACCATGATTCGAACGTTGGTGGAAATGGGTTGCTGACTACGATTAAGCATCGTTTGGGCAGCAAGAAATTCATCCAATTCATTTATTAACCTGATTATGTGAACAGAAATCTAGTTAGTACTGTAGTACTATTTGATTAAGTTTTAAATATGCTTAACTGAATTTGTATTATGCATTACTCAAATGTGGTCTTAGGCCTACAATTATTACCGTGAACTTTTACTTTTTTGGTTTCCAACTTACAATTTACAGTGATTTGCACTTTGTTTGATAAATTTACTCACTGAATGTTTAATATTTGCTCAGGTATTGCCCTAACAAAGTTTTGGGGTAAATTACGATGGAGACAACCAAAATTTGCAATTTTTTGTTAATAATTGTTGAATTTTCACGTTGTAATTTAATTCGCCACATGGATTAGTTTAATCCACTTGTTTGAAATTGTAAGTAATAAGTTATTTGGCTTTGGAAAATGTTGTGTATACTATATTGTTGAATCAATTTTAAAATGTTTGGCGTGACCATTTCGTCACTGAATTGTTTTCATTGCGATGCTGCTTTGTCGTTGTGTAAGGTTAAGTTTATTTTAGGTCAAGTACAATATTGTGAGATTTAACTTTGCTTAGGGATCGCGAAGAAACGTCTAGGCAGCGAGTGTTTTCTGGTGACTGAATTGTCAAGCCAATCCTAAGGTGTAAATACAAAAACAGTAGATTCCCGATTATCTGGGAGGGTTGGGAAATGATTTTACCCGGATAACCAAAGTCTTGATTAATCCGTAAATGTTGAAGATCTTCACTAATAATGGTTAACCTTATTATACAGTATTTTTGTCATATGTTTCAAATAGATTATACAAACATTTCTTTAAAAACGTGGCAAAATTATTAGGTTTTTCCAGTTGACCATTTGAGGAGCAAAGCAACAGGTGAACACCAACAAAACACAATTTTATTTACTTTTGTATTTTACCAATCTGCAATAGTTTTCACAGGAATAAATGTTAATTTCTCGTGAAAATGGCGAAAAAATTGAGATGATTCCCGGATAATCAGGAGTCTACTCACGCTACCTGAAGAATTTCAAATGTATTTTCTGTGCGTAATTGTGAGAAAATAACTGATGTAAATAATTTAAATCTCAAAGTTTTGGACAACTTGTGAGCGATGATATATGTAAAATATTAATTGTTAAAATGCAGTTTGTTGATTGCTGGTGACGTAAAAGTTTTACAATTATAAACGAAACTAGGTATTTAATGCTATGTTTAAATAACACTTTCATTTCAGAAATTCGATTAGTGTTGTGAAAAAAACTTTACATGTCATTATGGACTGATTTATGGTTTATGAATGCGTAAGCATTTTTTCTTTACTTTGGTTAGTTACATTTAATTATAAATTAAATATATTATTTCTTAAATCTCAGGTGTTGAGTAGGACATTAAGCGTAGAAAGCTGCTAAATGCTAGCCATATTTCGCTAACTAACAATTTGTTACTTTAAATATTTTTTGCCCCGTCTGAATATGAATGGCGTTCTAACGAATCTATAACGAAAACTGGAAATTTCAGTTTAACTCTGCCTATTTATTCAAAGTGTTTTGTATAATTTGTGACGCGTCTATGGAGATCGCGCGCAGACAACGTTCTCGGTCCAAAGCGCGAACACACACTGCGCGTAAGACACCATAAACACAAACTTGTCTCACTGTAACTCGTTTATGCCTTTCCCGTAACGGCACTCACGGAGTGTCGTGACTTCCCGGACGGCAGACTTGGCTGATGGGTGGAAAGGAATCTTTCAATCTGTACGATTCAAACACTACATCTTTCCGGTTTCACATTCTCTATTCAACTGTCCTCTCCTCCCAGTCCGTCAGCTGTTCAAAGTGAGGCGCAGCGCCCGCCGGGAGAAGGGGCGTGGGAGCGCTTGCGTCACAAATTTTGTTGGTTGATAGCTTATTATGGTCTACAATATGACTTTTTTGAATTTTGTTAATTGGCTTTTATTACTGTCGTGTGCGCAATTGCGATAATTTATGTTACAGAACTTTTTTTTCATTCTGAAATTGTATATTGTGCAGTACTTATTGTGTTGTTAGATAATCAGTCAAATTTTACTTCTGACTTAGTATGGAAATGTAACTTAAAGGGGATTTGCAAAGCTTTTCATCGAAATTGAGATTTTTTGTGAAAAGTGTGTATCATGCTTTAAATAAGCTCCCCTTGGTCTTGGCACACCAATAAAGGTGGTTTGATGCAGAATGTGCCCAATTTTTAATTTTGGCTAAACGCTTCGTTTTGCTGGCAGCAAGAATTTTTTTCTTAAAGCATACGAAAAATGAAAGTTATTAAGATTATTCTGTATTCTTTAGCAACATGAAATACATCAAATTGATGTTTAATGTCTGGATGTTGTTCTCGAAGATATTTTTTAATTCCAAGATGTCGATCAGTTGTAATTTTGGTCACATTAATATTTTTTTTTAGAAAAAAAAAACTAAACTTTGTTTTAACGCCTCCAACTCCATTGCATTTGAACTCATCACTTTGTTGCACTAAATATTAAGACAGTTACTATGAAAAATTTAAATAAAAAAATCGTCAATTCTCACCTAAATTTGCTCCAAATCAATAATTTTATTTCTATCCAAATCCATTAAGCTGTACTGCAAGTACTTAACTGAATGGCCAGGTGAGTCGCATCTGCCATCTGTGCCCGAAGATAACTCACTAGTTTTTAATTCCATTAGAAGTTGTTTTGCAGGTGTTGCCACATTTTGTATATTGCAGGAATTAAGTAATATTTTTGTATCATACAAAATGTTCTCTGCGATATAGAACAAATATGCTGCATTTTGAGCATATTCAATGCTTTGACAGTTATACTTCCTGAAAAAAATATAGAAGCTGCCAATTCCAAATTTCCTAATGGCATTTGACAATGTTTTGGTTGGCTTGACCATGTCCATTTATGACCATTGATGCTCCGTTGTTCAAGCTTAACAAAACTGCCACTTTTTTTGGTAACGATAACAATGCATTTTCCTGAACAGTGTTTACACTTTTCTAAAAATTTTCTGCAACTGAGTGGCTGTCCAGAAAACTACGGAGCATCACCCATAAATTACGCGGGCAGCCAAAATCAAGAAGCTGACATGAAATTGCCGGATACCACGCCGCGTTGAATGCATTCTTTATGTCCAGCGCAACCGCCAAACTATGCAGGCCCAACACCCGCACCGCCGAGACGTGATCACAGTGTGTCTCGACTGCCCCAACAGTCCAGGGCCACCTTCGGAACCCAAACTGGCAGGGCGACAGCAAAACATTCCGTTTAAGAAAAAAGTGAGGTGGCCCGCACAAAGCTTGTCGAGCACCTTACCTAAAACAGGGAGGAGACATACAGGACGAGAATCCCCCCTTAGGTATCCAGACCACATGCAACGACGCGCTTACGACGAGTTGCGCGATTTATAAAACTGCCTCTCTTCATTGTCAGGCCTTGTCTTGGGGTTTTGAATGTGACGGTACGTGAACTTTGGACAAGAAAATAACTAGTTAGTGGGTTCCTCCGCCTATTTATACCTCGTTGGCCCAGGGGACTAATTTTACTTAATAATCATTATCCTACCGCCTCGCGTCGTCTTAATCTTGATGACTCAACATGAGTCATCGTTAGTAGAAGTTAGTAGAAAAGATAAAAATAGTAACCAGCATGCAAAACAAGGATGATGCAATGACATAAATTTATATAAAAATTGAAAAATGGGTCCCGACAATATTTACTTCGGAATCAAAATCCTCGAATTGTGTAAAATCATCTAAATTAAAAAGGATAAACGAATAATAATTTTACCCCGAAGGGACGGTTAGTGTGATGACGTCAGATGCGCCCATCGCAAGCATCCCTACCCGACGTCATCCATCCGATTCGGGGTTTCCTTAGAATTTTGTTATCAAATGTTGCCCTAAAAGGGGCATCACCGTTACACAGAACTGCCCTTTTCCAAACCTCAGGAAAAATCCCTGAGGTCCAACACTCGTTCAACAATGCTAACCATTCACCCAGACAAGCCGAGAAAATATTCATAAGGGCAGCGACCGGCAAAACATTTGGGCCCAGTGCCTCACCCAAGCAAAAAGATGAAACGACCCAGGAGAGCTCCGTCTCAAGAGATCATCTCCAGCTACAGGAGCCACCCCTGCCCGCCTCCTCAACCCCAGATGCCCGGAGCAATCCCTGCCGTCACCTAGAAAATATTGCTCAAGCAGTGCATGGTGTGTATCACCCGCATCGACTGACCACGTCCAATCAGGATGATGGACTGAAGTCAATCTCAGGTGCCCACGCGCCCTACCCGCCAAAATTTTGTACAAGAGGGCGAATGGATCACCAGAGGAATTTCGATCACAAAAAGACCGCCATGACGAGATCTTAGCCTCCAGGATTGTGCCAGAGTAATCCGAGCGCACAACTTTATATTCGGCCTGGAGCGTCGTACGCAAAACCGGATCCTGCTCCCGCTGAAAACGCCGCTGTGCCTGCCGAACGCCAGCACGCCTACGCGAAAGATCTTCGTTCCACCAGTGCACAGCTTTAAACTTTCTGGCTGTTCGAACCAGCGGAACAGCCAATTGACAAGCACGAAGACAAGCATCCTGGAAACCGGCTGCCTGGGCCTCCACACCCCCATCAGGGGGCCTCTCCGCGACCAGGCCAGGCAGTTCTCGGCGGAACATAACCCAGTCCTCACGCCAACAATCATAGCGAGGCGGGCCCACTAGCGGTCGCACCCTCAAACACCCACCAAAGAAATAAAATGATGATCTCTTAACGACTCATCACACAGGACGTTCCAGTCCCACTCATCGACCCCCCTAACCATAGACAAATTAATGAAACTCCGGGAGCGCCCAGTCTCAATAGTTGGGCCATGCTTAGGGTCATTACAAATACAAAATAAGATTCCGACGGACTGAAAACTCCAAAACATTATGCCCGCGCAGATCTTTATCCAAACTGCCCCAAACTGTATGCCTGGCGTTGAAATCTCCAAGCACAATAGCAGGGCAACAATATGAACTCAAAATACTATCCACAACATTTAACACAGCATTAATGTCACTAAATGGTTCAATATAAACATTTACTAACACCCAGAACTTTCCCCTCCCCCAGGAGAACCGTGGCGACATTACTCGTTTAGAATTCCACCAGTGAGAGAAAGAGCATCCCGGGTCTGATAACGATACAGCACTTTGCTTCAGGTATCCCATTGACCAAAGCCCCTCGCCAAGACCCCAATTTGGTTGAAGGACAGGGCTTCTGATGCAAACGATATCATAATCACACAATTTCCCTTGGGCAACCGCCGTAATGGCTGCCCAACGACCCAAATTGATTTGCAACAAATTAAGTCGTCCTGCTATAATCGGTCCGTTCTTTGGCGAGATTCAGGCGCGACACTACCACCGGACATCTGGGGTCATCAGCCCGATGACAGTGCTTTCCAACACTAATTTTCGTCTCCTGACAGTTCGTACAGTCAGGAGCTTCCGCCCTGCAATCCCGCGCAGGGTGTTTACCCCCGCAGCGAACGCAACACTGATAATCAAACTTACAGCCTTTGGCCACATGACCAAAGGCATTGCATTTGTAACGTGGTTACAGAAATAAATTCCTCAACCAGATGTCGCGTCCACCCGATATTCAATTTACCAAGTTCTTTCAGGACCGCAAACACAACCGGAGTAACCTCCACAATAAAATTTTCCCGACAGGTATTCTTACAGGGCCTAGACCTCAGAACTTTAAATCCCTCCTCGAAATTATCAACACCCACGCGGGCCACAAGCACTTCGTTGCGAGCCCTAATCTCCTTCAAGTCGCTCAAGGCCACATCCCCGTCCACCCCCCCCCCCCCGTGACCAAGACCACAGGATTCCTCGCTCGAGAATCTGAGACTTCATACTCTTTTAATCACAGTACTCGCAATGGTACGGTTTCTCGTCGCTGTGGCTAAAAATAAAGAGGATATTACTGCATTGTTTCATAAAAGTATTAATAATTGTAATGAGTACAATCTTACGAGATGCGATATTTGCTTAAATGACTTCTCCGACGAAATTTTTTGCCGCAGACAGGGCATCGAAATTGTGGTGGTTGGTGAACCAACATGTGTTCGCGGAGATTTCCCGTTAGCTGAATTCTAAATATAAAAAATGAAGAAAATTCTTTTTCACGCCTCAAGAAAAAGATAAAGAATTTTTTATACCCGCAGATGATACAAGTCAACCGTTTTTCTCCGTTGTGAACAACAAGGACATGTCGGTCACGGTTGTTTTTTCGAGTGAACGAAGCCCGACACACTTTACACCTCCACTTCCGACCAGTAAGTTTAAGGTGCATCGACTTGTGCCTTCTGCAGAATTCGGCGTTTTCGAACGATTTTCCGCAATCGTCGCATTTCACGTTAACTGTAAAATACAAATAATAAACATATCTTAACATATCCACGAATTTGTCTCTCTGCTCCAGGGAAGTACTCTCGACCACCACTTTATTATTTGCAAGGGGAAAACAGCTTTATAATCCCCAACCAGGTTATTAATATCCACGACAGAATTCAGGTTTTTTTTACCAAATTGGCGTCAGCAAGACCCTCCTTTGCCGTAAAAATGGTGGTAAAGCGGACACCCGTAAATCTAGTCAACTTAGCGGCATCGTCGTAAGTACTTTTAGGCGTACCACTCATCCTTAACCAGTCTCAGGGTCGTCCCAGCACCAGCAACACCCCTCCCCAGCCTCGGCCGCTTAGATACCGAGGCACTGAGGTCTTCAACCGTCGCAGGAGTACCTCCCTCCTCCCCCGAAGGACCCTCGTCAACAACACTCACTGATCTTTCACGGTCCAGATTATGCTTGTTCTTACCAGCAATTGGCTGAATGACGGAATTAGATTCAATTCAGACACCACCCCAGCCCCAGGAAAGTTATTGCACACTGGAGCCCTTCCAAAAAGAACTCCCTTTTTCGCCACCTCAAGCTCCATTGATTTCGTTTCGTCTAACAAAACAGAGAAAACTGGACATTGCCACCAGAGCCCCACCCATCCGAGCCTAAACAATTCAACAAAAATTTTGGGTTAGAAAGCTCGAAAATAGACAAAAATCGCCAAAATTCCAGAGAGCTCAGTACAAGCATGCCTGAGCCTTTTGCCACCTGGTGAGTCCAAACAGGACTCCCAAAAACCGACCCATTTGCTCTCAATCATCCACACAGTAGGCTGAGCGAGTTGTCCGCAAAGGCCTGGGCCAGATCATCCTCCCAGGGAGCCCTGAACCGCCCGAAACCAAAGTTCCGTTAGCACCAGCCAAAGGATAGGGTCCAAGCAGGAACCCTGGGGACACCCCTGGCTGGTGACCATCTCGACGCCCTCAGACACAACTGAACGATCGCACAAAAAACCTCGGATCTGGGACCAAATGTTACGTGGGCAACCAATGCCACCAAGCCTGGCCAAAATTGAGGGGTAACAAGCTGAATTGAACGCATTTCTAATATCTAGCGCTACCGCCAGACATTGGAGCCCCGAGAACGCGCAAATGATACATGTTTAACATAGGCCTCAATCGCCCCCACAGTCCGGCAGCCTCGGCGAAAACCAAACTGCTGGGGCGAGAGATGACCATTACTCAACAGGAAATAGGTCAACCAGGATGCGCACAACTTATCTAGAACTTTACCAAAACTGGTAGTAAACAAGTAGGACGAAAGTCACCCCAGTCCTTAGGGATCCGCACCACTGCCGCCCTTTTCAAACCAGAGGATAAACCCCCGTGAAAAACAAGTATTTAACAATCAAACAATTCTCTGAACAAACAGAAAGAATCTTACTAAGGGCAGCAACCAGGATCCCATTCGGGCCCGGGGCCTTCTCCAAATTGTAAGTTCTCACAATCCCCGCGAGCTCCTAGGCGGTAAAGGGGCAATCAACCCCTCGAAAGCACGCCAGCCAAATTTCTCACCACGGCATGCACCAGTTCATCATCTCCGGGTCATCCGCTGTGAAATACTTCTCCAGTAGATACCTCACTGTCATGTCCCCATCAGAGTGTCTAACAGATGAGAGAGTCAAATGACTCCTCACCTTGCCCACCAAGATTTTATAAGGCAGGCCAAATGGGTCGGTTGAAAAGTTCTTCTCACAAAACGACCTCCAGGACACCTCTTTGCCTCCAAAATAGCCGCACCATAGTCAGCGCGTTTTTTCTTAAAGCCAAGGAGGAGGTTCGCCCGCAAAAATGGGTCCCCCTCCCCTTGATAGCGTCTCCTCGCCTTTCGAACCCCTTGAGCGGAGGTGGGACAAATAATCGTTCCACCACCGTGATCGTTTAAAGGCCGAAGGCCTCCTCCCCAGAGGCAACGCCTCACGCAGGCTCCAAGACAAATTTCCTGGAACCCCGAGGCCCAGGTTTCAACATCATTGCCGACAAGGCCAACAAAATCAGGAGCAGAGAGAATCTCGCAGAATCTTACCCAGTCGGCACTTTTCCAATCAAAGCGCTGCCGCTGTTCAACGCCCCCAAACCGATCCAATCCCACTTCGATAGCAATCATACGGTGGTCGCTTAAGCTCTCCACGTCTAAAACGCGCTACTCCCAATTGAAATTGCCACGCAACAGGGTTAAATCAATAAACCTCTACGCACGGCTTATAATAAAAGTCAGACCATAATTGGTGTCGTTACAAATAAACAAATCAGAACGGACAACAAAATCAAGGACGCACTGCCCCCTAATATCCATTTCCAAACTCCTCCAAATCGGGTGCCTGGCGTTAAAGTCATCAACCACCATGACTAGGCAGGAGTATTAATTTAAAATTAAATCTAAGACCTTACGAACCACATCCAGCCTTCCAGCAGGTTCAGCGTACAAATTGACAGGAACCCAGGACCCTGCCCCCTCCCCAATAAAGATAGCAGCCACATTCCGTGACTGATAACCCTCCATGGAGAGGAAAGAAACCCCAGGCATGACCACAGTCCGGCAGCATTTCGCCTCCTTGACTCCGTTCACCACTGCCCCCCGCCAAGATTCCAAATTGGTCTAGGGACAGAGCTCCTGAATACAAATTATGTCGTACTCCTGAAATCTAGATTGGACGACAGTCGTAGCTTTAAATTTGGCCTCCGCCCGACCCGCAGCAAGCATTCGGGCCGTCCTGCCACACTCTCTCATCATTACTACCATCACTCCACCACAGCCCCCCATACCCGGTGCAAGCACCTAAATCTTCCAAATGTGCTTGGCAGAATAAAACTTAAAAGTTTTAAAACATCTAAAAGCATTTAAGACAAAACAGAAGACTCTGACCAGCGAAGCCTCCCTAAAACCACAAAACCCAACAACAAAATCACACAATCAGACAAAATTCACAAGGACACAACAAAGGAACTTCTGTAACAAAAAAAACCAGGAAAATCAAAACCGTTCGTAATGGGTTGTCACGCAACCTCGGCCGGTGGGCTGTGGAACCCAAAGGGTATCTGATATGAATCAATGGGACGTAGAGTAGTACTAATAAACTTGGCGCAGAATATGAAGCTCGTAACCGAGTGTCGTGGTGATCATCAGCGAGCACAGCATCAAAACATTTTAGTTGTTAGAGATGCAGGAATGAAGAAAAACAAAAACATATCCTTTAATGTAGGATAAACTTAGGAACAACGATAAAATACATAATGTCGGATAAAGAGTAACCATGGTAGATTATACAACAACAACAATTGTATATCAGTATACAAATAACAATAATCAACTCTGCGTATAAATAAATAGTTATCAATGTAACAATTGAAATGTAAACTCAATTACAATTTGATTAATAATCTTAATAGTATCACAGATCCCCGGAGTGGGCCCGTCGCAGAGGAGAAAGTATCACTCATACAATACTCCGGACCCACCCCGCAAACCCCCGCCCACACATAGGCCAACTAAACACAATCAAATAATACCAAAATCAATCAACCAAAAGAACCCAGCAAACCAGAGTGAGAAGATGACCAGCAAGGGCGAGCTGAATCAAGGTGCCCAGGGGGCCCACAGGCCAAAGCCAGACACCCCCCACCCCCACCTCCCCACCTCGCACCCAACAAAATCCAACAACCAATCCAAAAACCACCAACGATTCAAGAAAATCAAGCAAACAACCAAACAAAAACGAGGCGGCCAGGGCACAATGGCGACACAGCAGCCATCAAGCGGCCCAGCCAACCACAACAAAACCAAAACCACAATCCCCAAAAAACAAGACAATCAACCACTACACATCATCATAGTCAAAAACGACCCTCTCTGCAAAACGAACAAAGTCGTCCAGGGTCTCGGGGGCCACATAGGCGGAGCTAGAAATCGCCGGCCACCCACAGCCAGACCTTACACAGGCCTGAGCAAAAAATGCTCTGGCCCTAACACGTCGGGGCAAAGAACATTCAAAAAGCACGTGGTCGACCTCATCCGCCAACTCGCCACATAAACACAGCGGCGAGTCAACACCCAAATTAAAACGATACAAATAACTATTAAAAGGGCCGTGCCCCAAGATCAAATGTGTGAGTTTCCCTGCAATTGATAAATCAAGCAGGGAACACACCCGCGGGACAAAGCCATAAACAGGCCGACCTACGCTCGCAGAATCCCAGGCCCGCTGCCAGTCAGCCCGGACAGCCACCCGTACTTGACGTTTCAGGGCAGAGTCGGGAACCCCACAATCTACCCTCAATTCCGATAATGTGGCGGCCTTGGCCTCCTCATCTGCTCTTTCATTACCAACTATCCCCCGGTAGGACTTAACCCACAGCAAGGAAATATTAACCCTGTGCTCCCTCATCCTGCCCAGAAACCTCCAGGCCTCGAGGGAAGCGCGGTAATTGGCACTGCCCCGGGCCACTACTCAAAGGGCAGACCTACAATCTGAGAGAACAGAAGCGTTATTACCAGGGCGAGTACGATCCTCCAAGGACAGAACCGCCATCAAAATAGCAAGAAGCTCCGCCTGAAACACTGTGCAGCCGTCCGGGAGCCTCCCCCGCCACACATCAACCTCAACTCCACCAAAAAAGGTTACAAAAGCAGCCCCAGTATTTGTGCCAAGTTCCGAACCATCGGTGAAACAGTGTGTGCCCACTGGCACCCTCGCCCCATCATCACCCCAAGTCAACACATCAAATTCAAACTTCTCAGCCGGGTGCGGTCGCAACCGAACCGGCACTGGGGAATCTTTATTAACGGTCGTGATCCTCAACCGGCGCAACTCAAATCTCCCCTTAACAAGCAGGTAAGACAGTCGTAGCTGCCGTCCCACGGCCCAAATTAATTTGAAGAATCCTAACTTGTCCTGCCATAATCCATTCTTTCTTTTGCGACTTGCAGCTGTGACTCCGCCACCGGGCACTTGGAATCATCAGCCTGGTGAAAGCGTTTATCTACACCAATTTTTCGCTCCCGACAGTTAGAACAGTCGGAAGCATCGGCTCTGTAGTCGTGGGCTTGGTGCTTATCACCGCAACAGACGCAACGTTGATGATCACACCTACAACTCGAAAACGTGGCCAAAAGCGTTACATTTAAAGCACCTGATGAGGGAGACGAATTCCTCAACCAGATGACGAGTCCACCCAACGTTCAATCTTAATTCTTCCTTCAGGATCGCAAAAATCAATTGAGAAACTTCCACCAGAATATTTTTACGAGTCGGGTTACTACGTACAAGGCTTCGCCTTCAACACCTTTAAACACTCCTCGTAGCGCTCCTCCCCCACTTGGGCTATAAGATTACCTCCTTCCCCAATCTTGGTCTCTTACAGGTGGAGACCGCAGACTACCCAGGGATTGCCAGGGTATCACTCCCGCTCCCCCGAGGAGTCCTGTCCCCAACTGCATTAACTGGTCTCTTGGGTGAACGCGGACCTATCGCCGCTACCTGACTATACGTCGGGGTACCTTCAGGTCTCGCAGTCCCACTCTTCTGCCCTCCCAGAACGGCCGACAAAATATTTACAACAGCTGCTCTCGCACGAGTTGCCCCCTTCGCCACCTCCAACTCGAGCATTTTTGTTTTGTCCATCAAGATGCATAAGGTATGAGTCATGAACTTCGTGGCCTTACCAACCATGACCTGATCTGCCTTATTAAAACTGATTTCGAGTTGACCTTATGAGTGGTCGCCGCTCGCAACTCGTCGACAGCTTCGTAGAACTGCGTAAGCAACCCTGCCGTGTCTAGAGAGAAAAGTTCCTCTACCTCGGCGATAACAGCAAATGGGCTGTATATTAACACCAGCTCCAAAATTCACCTGCGGGGTTACAGTACCCGAGCCAGCTCCAATATCCATCCCAGAATCAGTCTCCATGGGCTGAGTCTCACCAGCTGCTCTAACACTGCCGGCACCAACAACATCAACCCCCCTCAGTGCCAGCAGCTCATCAGCCCCAATACCCATGGTCGCTTCAATATACTCTCTCTCCGCTGTTGATCTGGCCTTCTCAAACTCAGCCAGTCAATTATTTTTTGGGCGCGCGCTTTTTCTCCCCTAAACGCACCAGACGTCATTATTGGGTTCTCTCTCTTACTAGTGGCCACAGCCACTTCAATCAATTTTTCAATGTCAGGTCTCCTCGCATCCACAATAGCTCTTATCCTGACCAAAAGGTGCTTGGGGGCCATATCAAAAAGTGCTTCCATAATTAACACCAAAAAATCAATCCAACACAAAATACAAAAAGATACAACAAAACACAAACACCAGCAAAGTTGGGTAAAACTTGTGTGCAAAAGTCTAACTGCCTCGGTCAACGAGGCAGTCAGAATAACTATTTACAAAGCACGATTAAAGCAATTAGGGAACTGATTCTAACTGGTTCAAATTTTGAAACTGAAACGGTTTTGCAAATTTTCCAGAACCGAAACAGAATATCCAAAAAATTTTGGAACTGCAAATGAAAAAATTATTTATTTTTATAATCTGAGCCTTTTTTTAATTACACAAGTTATTTAATTGAGATGTTCGAATTCTACACTACGTGTACATTTATTCTTAATTGGAAAATTAGGGATAACAGCATTGATCGGAACTGGAACCGGAACCGATTCTAACCGGTTCAAATTTTGGAACTGAAACCGGAACTGTTTTTGCAAAATTTTGGAACCAAAATCTGAACTGAAACCGTTTTATAGCAAAAACTTGGAACCGTGACATCCCTAGTACAGTAATTCCAGCACAAGCAGTCTCAATTCGTGTTTGGAGTTCATGGAAATTTGTTGGGTGGGATATCGTACAGTATAGCTTTTATGTAACCCCAAAAAAAGAAATCTAAGAGGCCACCTAACAGGTCCCATTTGGCCTATCCAATTTGTGCCAAATGTGCTAATACAGGAGTAACTTCGCTAACTTTGTGTGGTGGTGCCCCATCGTGTTGAACCCTCACGTAACAAATCTGCAAAGGGTAAATGTTCAGCCCAATTGCACACGGTACTACGAATTAACTCAAGATACTTAACACCATTTAGAGTAACTTGATAAAAGATTGGGCCAACAATCATGGAGTTTCATATCCTACACAAATGTCCACTGACCATTGATATTGATGGTTGTGTTCTCATAAACAATGTGGATTCGTATCACTTCAATAATGTTTATTGTGAATGTTTACAACGCCGTCGTGTGTGAACTTTGTTTCGTCTGTCAGTTGTACATTTTCCAAAAACAAAGCATCATCTTCAAGTCTAATGAGCAAAAAATTGCAGAAATCCATTCTTAGCTGACGATTTTGTTCACTTTGCAATGAATGGGTTAGTGAGTAATGATACGGATGGTATTTGTGACGTTTCAACACTTTCCACATTGCGTAACATGACTGTCCACTTGCTGCTGAACAATTGCGAATACTTTTCTGAGGGTTTATTTCGAAATAGGCGAAACTATCAGCTTCCTGAATTCGAGAATTTCTATTTCTTGTTGGATGAAAAGATCCAGATGCCCTTAAACGAGCTATAATTCTACACATTGTAGTATGTGAAACAGGTCTGGCATTTGGAAAACGTTCAGAAAACACGTGACGCCTGCCTGTAATTTCTACCACAATTACCAAAATAATAAACATTTCACACATCTGTTCATTTGTAAAGGCAGCCATTTTGTAGCATTGACAGTAGTGTGAATGCATATGCAAATTAGATGTCATAAGAGTCATTGCAACAAATTTTCACTGCCATAAAAAATGCATCAATAAATGCTTTATTATTTTGTTCAATGTACATGTTGTTACCGTTACTCCTCTACCCGAGACACGCGGGCTTACCTGCACTGTGGTACGGATTGAATTGTGTCATGTTTTTTTGGGGGGTTATCCTTCCGTACGCCCCCAAACACCAATCACCAAACACTTTTTTGGACTTCATTAAATAGACAATAGTAAATCTTAAATAATCATCTATCATACTCAAATAATATTTACATCCTTGACCTGACTCATGTTTAGTTGGTCCCATACATCACTGTGAATTAACTCCAAGCAACGTGTAGATGAAATCATTTTTTTTCCTTTCCATATTGATTAACCATATTTGTTAATTTACAAATTTCACAAATTTAATTTTCATACTTCAATTTAGGTAAATCTCTAACTATCCCCACAACTAAATTTACAAATAGAATGAGGCATGGCCCCGACATGAGGGGGGCTGACGGGGCTCCAGCCTGGGGGCTGGGATTATGGGAGTCCGGCGTGGCGGGTTGACCTCTGGTGTAATATTAGTAAGGTGTACTCGACATTGGAACAAAAATTAGCTGCCTAGTGACATCTGCATAGACTGCCCTTAGCAATAGGTAAGGGGCCCGCCAAAAGTCTTTGTCTTTGTCTTTGTCAGGATGTGGGGGCCCTGGAATGAGGACTCAAGTGGCCAAGTCTCTTGTGCCAAACCATTAAATCAGATTTGCTAATTGTTCACCATCAACAGTAGTAACAGCAGAAATATATACAAATTCACCATTTGAATTCTTACCACTCATACGTCTGCCTCTATTACCTTGAGTTCCGTGATTAAATCTAAAACCACGATTACCACGAGAAAATGATTGATCTTCATTCAAACTCACACCTTGATCACCAAAATTACTCACTCGTTTTTTGCAAAATTTCGATATATGACCCTTTTCATTACACAAAAAATTCTTTGATCAGAAAATTTTTTAAAGGGTCTACCACCTCTACCAGTATATACCTCAGAAAAGTTCACATGATCTTCTGTTGATGTCTTTTTGGCAGTCAAATGTTCCGCCTCTCCAATTAAGGCAGCACACAGTTTGTCCAGAATACTGTCCTCAAATTCCAAGTCATAATATGTCTCACAGTCGATTCAAACACCTCTGGAACTCCATGTAGTACTTGATACGCTTTCTCATCCTCGTCAACAACTTGCCCTGCATCTTTAAGTTGCACTGCAAAATTTTTAACACTAACCACAAAGCACTCCACAGTCTCACCTGACTTCATTTTTGCTTTAATAAATTGTCGACGCAGTAGAAAAATCTGCTTTGCTTTAGAAGGCTCATAAGTAGTTTTTAATTTGTCCCACACAGCTTTAGGGGTTATAAACTTCCAAAACGTCCTGAATTGAAGGCTCGATAGTCAACATCAAAGAGTTTTCTGTTTTGCTTTTTGTAGCACCACATTTTTCTCGTCTTAATTCCTTCACCATAGAATAGTTTGAATATAATATATAATGAAGTGAAGCAGTACAATATCTGCATAATTTTTGCAACCACATAATGAATTATCGACACTTAAATCATGCATTGAATCTAAGAAATCTGCAAATGCATCGATCCCGTGCCAAACGGTAAATTTACTTCGTCAGATCCTTCACCACAAACAAAAGATTTTTTGATATATTTTTCCACCTGAGAAAGCATATTTAAAATACCGAGGCTAGGGTATGTCAAAAAATGTCCATAATCCTTCATCTCGGACATTTTGGCTAAATGGGGAAGTGCAGCATTTTCATTAAAAGTTAACGATTTTATGCAAGCTTCACATTTTGTAAATTTAGTTAAATTACTTGAAATGTAACCACGTAAATCAAACAGTAGATTCTGATATGTTGCTTAAATCATCAGAATTACTATAGCAAAAATTACAAATTTTTGCTGAATTTTTTCTACATGTAAGTTATTCTTCTCTTTTCTGCATCGTCTTGCTCTTGCTGCTTGAGTTGTGCAGACTATTGTCGCAAATTATTCGTAAACGAGGCCAAACTGTAACAGTTCTTTTCACAGTATCCAGAATTTGAATGTACATTTTTTACAGGTATATTGTATAATTATAATTACCGAAGTTTTAATTTTATCTACAGTACCAATAATTTACCTCACAATCTACATTAGCCTGGGCTTGAATTGGAGGGTTTAGGGTGGGATGGCATCTCATTTTCTTTTCAATATTAATAAAATCATCCCATACACTGCCTACAAAAGTAAAGTTGACACCACGTGAGCAAATCTTGTTTTTGATATAGAATAAAAACTACTGAGTGAAAACTGGATTACTTAGGCTCGTTCCATTGCTCCCGCCTAGATCAATTTAAAAAAAAGCTAGTCAAAAAATATCAGCAAATAAATATTTGGCGGGAAATGAAATTGATGACCACCACATTTTGCCGCAAAAAAATAAAGTTCGCACAACCCATTTTTGGTTTAAATTTTCTTAATTTATTTTTATAAACTATACCGAGAATGGCCTCATTTAGCCTTTATTACAGCCTTAAGACGACTTGGAATGCTTTTAACGAGTCTCTGGAGTTCGTTAAGTGGTATCGCTTCCCATGTATATAAAAGAGCAGCTTGAAACAATGTTTTGTTTTTTCTTTGATTAGCAGGAATTTTTCTATCCAATGAATCCCACAGATTTTCAATGGGATTCAAGTCTGTTGAGTTTCCAGGTGACTCGAGCAATTTAACTTTTTTCTGAGCCAAGTACGATGTCACCAGCTTGGATGTATGCCTAAGATCATTGTCTTTTTGAAACAAATAATTTCGTCTCGAACCCATTTTTGACGCAGACTGCACCAAATTAGCATCCAAAGTATCTCTACATCCAACTGCAGTCATTGTTGTGGTGATAAATGGAGTTTGCCAACTCCGAAGTTTGCCCACACCACCACCGAATCACCTCCGTGCTTTATTGTTGGCTTTAATTATCGTGTCTGCAGAGCACTTCCAGGTGGCCTCCACACGAAAGTTCTTCGTCTCTGACCAAACAAGTCAAATTTTGATTTGTCTGACCAAATAACCGAGTTCCAGAATTGTAGTGGATTGTCCACATACTTCACAATCGCAATATTCGCTTTATTTGAGTTGAAGTCAATTTTGGTTTGCTCCGGGCTATTCCGCCTTTCAGGCCAACTTCATGAAGCCAGTTTCTTATAATCCATTGATTATATTGCTAAATACACTGGATTTAATTTCTCTACAGTAGCTGAATGTTTGGGATCATTTTACTGACGCTCGAATAATTAATCTGGCTTCACGAGTAATTGTCATTTCGTTTTCTTCCAGTGGCACCCCGATTATCGACAGAACCAAAAGCAACGTATTTTTTGACAATTTTTCTCACACCTTCAACGGATAAATTGTGTTTTTTAGCCGCTTTTCGAAGCGCTTGAAGTATTTCAAAATCCTTTGCAATTTCGACCCTACGAGCAATTGAAAACTGACTTGTTCAAGGGATGTTTCCTCCAAATACAAGTACTGTACTTTGAGCTTACAAAGTAATTTGCATAATTTCTAAAGGTTTTGTTCCATATTTTTGAGGGGGTTAAGCAAGTGTCAACTTTATTATTTTGCGACAAAAGTGTGGTGGTCATCAATTAAATTTCCCGCCAAATTTTTATTTGCCAAATTTTTTTGACCGGCTTGTTTTTATTTAGTTGTTCTAGGCGAGAGCAATGGAACGAGCCTAAATAATTTAGTTTTAAATTAATTTTTTTTTCTGTATCGAAAACACGATTTGCACACCTGGTGCCAATTTTATTTTTGTAGGCAGTGTAGCTTTTCTGTGATCAAAATTTTATCCCGTCACTACTGAACAAACATAGTCATCAACCGAAACTCAAAAACAGTCAACAAACAAACCCATCACCTAACGTTAAATAACAATCCGCAACGGAATATTATTGCAGCTGAAGACAACAACCAACTGCCATCAGAGACAGAAGCAGGTCAGAAAATTCCATTTAAAATCAACACTCACCAATTCATGCTGTTGTATGTAAAATAACTTCCATCCTTACCAATGAGTAAAACTGCTGAGCTACACAGAACGCAATTGGCAAAGCAATGCGATCCCTTTGCACTGGTACACAGTGTACCGACCTAAGTATTGCGTCGTCCTAAGGTTCCAGGCATGACTGACAATCAATGTGATGTAGAATTTATTATTGCTAATAACAGCGGTTATTAGTGAACAGTGACTGCAGACACAGTCTCCAACAGTGCTTTTGCCACTGACGGCAATGGATTGTTATTAGTATCAACTGCAGTGTTAAATTTTTGGTAACATGGAAACGTAATCTAGATGAGAAAGGGAAGGGTGCACAGTCGAAATCGATGAATGCCATTTCTACACGCCTAAATATCGCCAAGGATATCCAAACCCATCATTGGTGTTGGTAATTGGAGTTAAGTGTTGTGAAACTAAAAATATATTTATCGAAAAAATAATCGTCAGAGATAAGAGAACAATACAGTCAACGCTCAATCTCTTGTTCACACTGATTGTTGGCGTGGTTACTTTGGCATCGACACACCACATGATTCTCAGATGGGATTTGGGTGCGAAATGGCCAAACATTTTCAAATTAACTACTTGACTGAATTTGCACGTACAGAAACTTGGCAAAATCCGGATGGATCTGGGCAACAAATTGAAGTCCGCCTTTGGAAGAAAAATTTCTGAATTTACATTTGCTTGTATCTTTTTCTTGCAAGTCGCACGGCATTGGGACTTGCAATTCGGCGTGTTGAAATACAACCCCCCTGAAAGTACTATACTGTAGTGTGGTTCGCTATACAACAATCTGACCGGGACTTCTAATCTTCTACAGGTATAGTAAAATTGGATTCATTCAAATTATTGTCATTTTTTTAAAAATTGCATTTTTTGGTATTAACATGAGTGGCATAATAATTTTGTAACGCATCTTAAAGCTGCTGGTTGCCCTCCATTCTTGCGGCAACACAAAGCTGTTTTTATCAAAGATTAGATTACTGCACTCAACTCTTCACGCTACCAATTTTTTTTCTGTTTTTGCCTCAGAAACATCGTCCTTATCCAAAAAGTGATACGTGTAATTGAATGGTACCTCTTCAATTCGTGCTGATTTGCTAAGTCTTAGCGTGGTATCTTTTATTTACTACCGTCCATATTTACCTTTTCATTATTTGAAATAACGTCAGTACAAAAACATTTCAGACTGTTTTCTCCTACTTAATGAGTTCCTTGTTGTACCTTTCAAAATATATCGCACATACAAAAAAAATATTTGTACAGTATATTAGCTACTATTGGAAGAATTTTGGAAAGAATTATCTAAAATTTCACGGTTTTTCGCCAACGCACTTTTTTCTGTAAATATTATAATTGTGGGCGCATTTATACAAACTTTTTTAGCTTTTTGCTGTGCTTTCTATTAAAGGGCACTTAGTAATGGTAATAGAGATCACGCTGCATAACTTTTCATTTCACGAACTGTAAATGTTTATATTTAAAAACTTTTGTTCTCAGGAATGCCAACTATTGTTAACATTTTTCTTAATGTTAACCTCAATATGCCACTGTGGTGAGATGGGATGCAGGCGTTAGCCCGCCTTATTTTAGGCCGCCTCACTTAGGCCGCCTCACTTAGACCTCCTCACTTAGACCGCCTCAGTTTTACTTTTGACCGCCTGACTTTTAATTTAGACCGCCTGACTTTTAATTTAGACCGCCTCAGTTTTTGTGCAATTTTATATTTCTCATCAATTCATTCCTTGGCGGTACTATAACTTTTCCAAACAAGTAATTAGAAATATAAGCAACCCATCCAATGATGTCCATTTGGTCACGCCAATCGTAGTTTACCATTTGCAGCATTTTTTTCGGAAGCCTTATTTTTCTTGAATAAATTGCTTAGACATAAATATTGACTATAGTTAAAATGTTCATTTGTTCACGTGATTAATTCTAAATTAAACTGATACATTCAGTCACTCGTTCAAATGGGCATAGCAGCTTCAATAAAAATTTATATAATTAGCGACAGTATTGCAAAAATTATATTATTGCATTGGCCCAGTTGATTACAAGTTAAGCGGTCTAACGTCAAAGTCAGGCAGTCTAAAGTAAAACCGTGGCAGTCTAACATCAAAGTCTAAGTGAGGCGGCCTAAAGTAAGACGGGCTAACACCTGCATCTCCATGTAGTTCACCTACCGTAGTCCACCAAGAAGTAGTACAGTAATTTATTTAACGTCGGCCTATTTTAGCTCTTGGAAGCTAACACCGACTCCAGGGGGTGAGGAGCATCTACCTGGAAAGTTTGCGTAGAATAAGGACCAGCAACTTCTTTCAAGAGTTTTTTTAACGAACACCAACAATCCAAAACATGGGACCTGCTTCTAAAAATCCCTCTTAGGTTGAGGTTATTAGAATTATTAATAATTCTAATAACCTTGGTTGAGGTAGACTGGTTGACGAGCACTTAATTATTTTGGTGGGCGGACTTGTAGCGGCGGACTAACAATGGTGGACTATGTATAGGGCGGACTTCTTTCAGACGGACATATGTCTCCTTTCGTTTTTAGCCAACATTGTGCGCGATTTGTTACAGGATGTCTACTTTTAGACCGCGCTTTCAATATATTGCAGTTTATTGTCAAAGAAATTTTTTTGTAGAAAATTTCTCAAATTGACCGCGAATTTTACTGAG